>JAHRHZ010000141.1:2333204-2348487 GCA_024137785.1 Ginglymostoma cirratum | reverse complement strand
TGACCTGCTGTGTTCATCCAGCCCCATGCTTGTTATCTCGGATTCTCCAGCATCTGCAGTACCTTTTATCTCTGATACATTTCCCTGTCCATTATGAGTACCTCATCTTTTATAGTTGAAAGTGGATCTTGGAAAATGTGCCGAATGGGCATATATATATATCACTTAATTGCGTGAATATTCCATGTTATTTTCTTTTTCTTGAGCTTTGCTCTTGTTTCTGAAACTCACCTTGTTCTTCCAAATTTGCCTTCAATTTACTTATTTCTGGGACAAAAGAAATATACAGTCTAATTACCAGTTACACCATGGGAAAACATGTTGCAATTTGGCATGAATACATAAAGTCAAATATAAGACTCGGCTTCAGCAGGTCTGGTAGCATCTGTTTCTTTGTCTTGTTGTTACGTGACGTTCAGGTGGTGTGGATATGACCCCTAGAGGGAAATGCAAACTGTACATGTCAGCAGCTCTATTCTCGCAGCTAATTAGCTCAGAAACCTAACGTTTCTTTGTCTGTATCCAGTATAAATTCAGTCTCAGTTATCGTATTTAGCGTACAAAAATTGCTAGACAGGAATAAATACCATTGTAAATGAGCAATTACTACGGGCCCACAGAAACACGTATTAGGGTAGATGGCCAAAAACTTGATCTAAGGTGTGTATTATAGTAGTGACTAATAACTTAAGAAGTAAAACATGAGAAAGATTTCTTGGAACAAAAACAAAGGTGCTGGAAAATCTCAACAGGTCTGGCAGCATCTGTGTAGAGAAAATCAGAGTTAATGTCTCAGGTCCGGTGACCCTTCCTCAGAATTAATGGTGGCTGGGAAAACGTCAGTTTACATGCAGAAAATGGGGACACTAAAGTTTAGTCACTAACAATCCCCATTAACAACCATTCACCCTCCCAGGCTAATCGTCAGCAGCTCATTTGTCTGTCCAACTGTCTTTCTCTCTCTTTGGGCTCTATCCTATCGTTTAGTCCCTACCACAACCCCCTCCCTATTTTCAGCATATAAACTGACGCGATTATTACAGAAGCACAATCTTATTATAGATCAAAAAGAACGTCTCTCCAGCTCATCATACCTGCGTTGGCTCTCCAAATGAATTTCTCATATATTGTCCTCTTTAACTTTCTTCAGATAACAATGTGTAACATTCCTTTTCAAATTTCCATTGAATTACTATTGAATGACTTAATTTAATTTATCCTCAGCAACTATGCACACAGAAGATTTCAGAGTCTAAATATTAAATGTGGCATTTTTGCATCACGTTCACTTTTGATTCTTTTACTAATAAATTTAAATGTGTCACTCGAATCGTGATTGACTGTATATTCTCACATCTTAACCTGTCCGAATTCCGTAGACCCCCTACTTTGTGGAAATAGGCCTTCTGGCCCAACAAATCCACACTGACACTCAGAGCATTCCACCCAGACACATCCACATAACCCATCTAATCTACACACCCCTGCCCACTACAGGCAATTTAGAATGGCAAATCCATCAAACCTGCGCATATTTGGATTGTGGGAGAAAACCGGAGCAAACCCACACAGACACAGGGAGAATGAGCAAACTGCACACAGACAGTCGCCCAAGGCTGTAGTTGAACCTGGGTCTGGGTACTGCGAAGCAGCATTGCTTACCGCTGAGCCACCGTGCTGCCCAGTGTACTGCAATATGATCTTCACTCAGTGTCCATTCCATTAAGCAAAAATGTTGCAGCTTCTCCAACCTTCTACCATAACGTTAAATGTGTACTGTGTAGATTTCGAGATAACTAGGCGTGGGGCTGGATGAACACAGCAGGCCAAGCAGCATCATAGGAGCAGGAAAGCTTGACGTTTCGGGTCGAGACCCTTCATCAGAAATGCTGAGTCGCAGGGAGAAGCGCTTCTGGAGGGTCTCAATGTTCTGAATGTAGATATTGTCACGGTTGGGGCCAAATTGGGAAGGCTTGAATGTGGATTGTAGTCCATTGGGGATGATCTGGTTCCGTAGGCAGGTACTAAGAAAGGTAATGTGGCTGTAGTACCTGGTTTGCTTCAGGACGTGGTCGAGCAGTTTCAAGGCCGAAGAGATTATGAGAGAGTTGCAGTGGGAGAGAGATTCCCTGAGGTTTGTCGGGAGGAAGGAGGGTAACTTCTTCAGGATAGGCATCCTTAGAAGAGGCTTCACAGTGGGGTTAAAATTGTATCAGAGCTAAAAGGTACTGCAGATGCTGGAGAATCCGAGATAACAAGGTGTGGGGCTGGATGAACACAGCAGGCCAAGCAGCATCATAGGAGCAGGAAAACTTGACGTTTCGGGCCTAGACCCTTCATCAAAAATGGGGGAGGGCAAGAGGGTTCTGAAATAAATAAGGAGAGAGGGGGAGGTGGATAGAGGATGGATAGAGGAGAGGATAGGTGGAGAGGAGGCAGAAAAGTCGAAGATGCAGGGATGGAGCTAGTAAAGGTGAGTGCAGGTGGGGGGGAGGGAGGAGATAGGTCAGTCTAGGGAGGACGGACAGCTCAAGGGGGCGGGATGATGTTAGTAGATAGGAGATGGGGGTGGAGTTTGTGGTGGGAGGAGGGGATAGGTGAGAGGAAAAACAGGTTCGGGAGGTGGAGATGAGCTGGGCTGGTTTTGGGATGCGGTTGGGGGAGGGGAGATTTTGAAGCTTGTGAAATCCACATTGATACTATTGGGCTGCTGGGTTCCCAGGCTGAATATGATTTGTTGCTCCCGCAGCCTTCGGGTGGCATCACTGTGGCATTGCAGGAGGCCCAAGATGGACATGTCGTCTGAGGAATGGGAGGGGGAGTTGAAATGGTTCGCAAGTGGGAGGTGCAGTTGTTTGTTGCGAACTGAGCGCAGGTGTTCTGCAAAGCGGTCCCCAAGCCTCCACTTGGTTTCCCCGATGTAGAGGAAGCCACAATGGGTACAGCGGATGCAGTATACCACATTGGCAGATGTGCAGGTGAACATCTGCTTGATGTGGATTTTTGTTATCTCAGATTCTCCAGCATCTGCAGTACCTTTTATCACTGTGGAGATTTCCTCGTGTACATTTTCTGCAATTCTCCCCAATGCCTTTGCAATTGTCTTATGTACTGTGATCAAAGCCGGTCAACATACTCAAACTGAATTCGAAAAAATTTATTATAGATTGTGAACGTTTTCCTTATTACTTTACTCTATACAAATTATATCTAAATCTTTACATTGGTCTAATAGCTGCTCTCTGGTCTGTTTTCTCTATCTACGAGAACTTCTGCACGAAAAAGACTGGCCTGATATGGGGAAATTTTACAACATTGCCTTTTTTTAATTAAATGACAACAGCATGATTGTTATCAGCGATTTCTTCAAGCTGACTTGTCCCTAAATGGCTCTCTTTATCATCCTCTTCCCTTGATTGGTGTGTGGTGAACTTCAAGATAAAACACCGGCAGTCTTCTCTCTCTAATCGGACAACATGCATACTGTCTGAGGAGACTGTGGCGACTTTACCTTTCAATTAAGTAATGTGCTATTTGACAGTGTGATGGAGGCAGGAAAGTTTGTATTTAAGACTGCATTGAATGTTTATTGTGAAATAATGGTGTGAAGGGATATCGAGAAAATTTAGCAAATTAGAACGAGATAATTGACATGTAACAGGCATGACAGGCCATATGGCGACAACACTGCGCTCTTAAACTGTGTAATCCTGTGATTTTGTGAAGATGTTTCAACGAAATTTATTGTTTGTTAACTTCTGTGGAAAGCATTAGAAGATCTTGCTGAGCCACTACAAAGAGTTCAGGAGAAATATTTCACAGACACAGATGATGGTTCAGAATTTTCAACCTAATCTCTCGAGGTAATAATTCCAATTGTGAAACATTTCTTCGTTCTTCAGTGTGAGCTAATTTCATGGGTTATCGCTCTGGGCTGTAACTTCCCTTTACTTTGAGAGAGTGATGTCGTTTAAGTCCCTGCTGATATTTAGATTGAATCACATGTTTCAAGGCAACATTAGTTTTCCAGTCTTTTAGGTACTATTTTATGCCCTGTCTGGTGGAGGTTAGCAAAGAAAAGGAGAGTTGTTCTTCAAGGAGATATAACTGTCTTTTCGAGAGTAAGAATAAAGCGAACTTACCTTTCTGTTTCTGGCGTAAGGTTCCCTCTGGCCAATATAAATACAAATAGATGTAATGGCAAGTAACAGTTATTTTATATCAACGTTCTACATATTGCGTACTGTGTAGCTTGTTTGAAAGTAATTAGAGGAGAACTACGGAAGTATCCTCATTTGCGACTGCTACTGCACCTACAGCTAACCTACGTGTTTTGACTTGTACAGAGTAGTTAGATTCGTGATAAGCAAGCTGAACAACCATGACATGAGTGGGCACAATTTGTGCACTAATCATATCAGAAATGAACTTATTGAATAGTGGGCCAGGATCGACGAGTCAAGGAAGCTCCCTCTGCTCCTAATTCATTTACTCACATGTTTCTTCATATGTTGGTCAGTACATTATCAACACTCTAGGCTTCCATTGTCATAGAAAGAAACATCTTTAGAGCGAAATCGCCTAAACCAGGTTAGCTAAAACATATAAATGTTATTTAATCAGTGTGTGTGTCGACTAATTTCCATGGCAGTCTATTGCTATTTCGTTGAAAGTCAGGTGCTCTCCTGATTGGCTCTAATTTCGAGGCCGTGATCAACCTCCATTCATCACTAGCCCCTCTGTCGTATTTTAGTTATCCTCCCTTTGAACTAAATGTCAACACGTGTGATCATACAACATCTAAATGAAAACAAAATTTGCGTACAAAAATAGGCCCATACTCCCTGTTAATACCGGGACATGTGAACTAAGTTTAAGTTCAAATATAATCACGCAGGTTAATTTCCATTCGCCTTTTATTTCCACTATTTTATATTCAACATAAAAAAAAGAACAGAATGGTAAGTGTTTGAGTTAGTAGTTGGAACAACTCCCCTTCAAGACAAGGAACTAGCCCTTACATCATAATCACTTTGTCAAAATCCTGATGATCTTGTTAAACACATTATGGGTATGGCTACATTCCAAGGATTCTAATGCTTTAAGAATTCAGATGACCACCACTTTCCCATGGCAATTAAGAGTGGGAAATAAATATCATATGTGAAGCGGCACTCACATTCATTGCATTAATTGAAAATAAAATCAGCTTCGCCAGCCTGCTTATTCATTTTTTAAAGGCAAAAGTTGATTTGCACATTAATTAGACGCATAAGTGTCTTGCTCCCTCTAACTTTCTACCGCAAGTTCAAAACAAAAAATCAATTTCGGATGTAAAGTATTTTGTAATCCAGAAGCTTCTGCTTTAATGCTGTGCTCCAACATTCACAAAACATTGCGTTTGAAAACCTTCTATTCATTTTTTTCTAAATAGCCTTGTTCCAAATTCCGTGTTTACCCCATGGACAAACATTCTGCTATTGTTGAAAAAGGAAGTTCAGTTTTACTGTGCAGCATATAAACTCGCTTAAACGTAAAACGAAGGACAGTTGCTCAATCCTTAATCTACGTTGTAATTAGGAAACACAACTGCTGCACTGCAAAACTCAATGAGTACTTATTCAATGCCTAAAACCCACATGAAGCTGTAAGCAGTGTTTCACGTATATGAAATACCCATGTCTTCCACAGTGGCGTTCAATTTGTCGATTTCTGTGAAAAAAGCAAATTCATGAAAACAACGTTTTAATAGAAGTTGATCACAAAACATGTTTCAATTCAAATTTGATTATCATTTCAAGAATGACACCATGCTTTTTTGTGGATATGATGAATAGCAAGTAAGATTGCGCAAACAATTGGGGACTGCAGTTAAATGACCATACTGGACAAGTGGAATGGTCCTGATGATAAGGCAAGATGATAACATATATGAGGTCATAGGGCATTCATCCCAAAGAGTCTGTTCTGCCATTCATGAGATCATGGCTCATCCGAAGATCCCCAAAACGATTTTACTGCCTTTTCCCTATACTTGCATTTACACACATTTCTCGCAACCATTAAAGACCTAAACACTTTATAAATGAAACTTTGCTAGGTACGTCCTCTTGTATTTTAAGAAATGCCATTGCCAGTTGGAAGACATAAACTTTCTCAGAAGCAATACTGTGTTAAGTAAAAGACAATCTTAATTACGTGACGTGCAAATCGATGCTCAAACCAGCTTTACCTGCCATGCTCTTCTTTAAAGTGCTCTATGTGTTTTATATGTACACTTGAGGCAATGAAAGCAGATTACATGCAAACACACAATGCCTCAGCGCAATGCTGCAGTGATGCTTTCGATTGCTGTCTTCAAGTTCTAGAGTTGTAACTGAATCTATGTGAAAATTGGGAATTGAGATTGCTCCTATTTGAAAGACAGCTGAGGAAAATCGGAATAATTAATCGAGATTAACACCACCCAAAAAAGGTAGAATAATACAACATTTCCATAATTAAGATATGTATCATATATTTGAAAAGGGAGATCATTCCTAACTTTGGACACAACAGAAGGTCAATTAAGCTTTAGACTCCGTAGGGAGTTATAAAAACAAGCACGTGAGTGCCTGAACGTTGGAAGTGGCAAATGTAACTGTGACATTCGAAATATAAAAGGAAATTCAATAAATATTTGAAGAGTACGGCATGTCTTTGGAGCAGCAGGGAGTGGAATGGATCTTTGAGCAATCCAATCCAGCTGCAATGAA
The DNA here is from genome assembly GCA_024137785.1 of Ginglymostoma cirratum. NCBI lineage: Eukaryota > Metazoa > Chordata > Chondrichthyes > Orectolobiformes > Ginglymostomatidae > Ginglymostoma > Ginglymostoma cirratum. Next base: position 2,341,732 of record JAHRHZ010000141.1, on the reverse strand, counting down.
TACATTGGCATTTTCCTCTAATGCATACTTTTAGAGGTTATAAATTTGTTCCACCATCAGTCATGTCCTTTTTGCATCATTTTCCTCTGATTGTATAAAATCTTGGTCATTGAATAGCTTTCATTGGCTGCCACCGCGTCGTACAGACAAAAGTCAAATTTCAACAGGGGATAACTGGTCTCTTGAAGTGAAGGGATATTGTTGACTAATACTTGGAGACGTCCTCTCGTACAAAAGCACATACATTGAAAGCCTAAATATTGCAGAACCTACTATTTTTTGTAGTAGCTCGAATTTACATTGAAAACTTATTATACCAATTTATATATTTCGAGGAGGCTTCATTAGCTGTGATTACAGAAATGCAGTTTTTTGGTCTTGAATGACACCACAACAGGCATCATCTAAATTTTAAAACAGTGATCAGCCTGTTCTTCATCTTCTATGAATTTGAACTCCCTCATTTTTGTATGTTACCCTATCACTGCAATCGTCGTGGATTAATAATTTAATGGTTGTAACATTTCCCATAATTAATTGATGTTCCCAGCTGCCCAGGAAGTTGAAATTTTTTTCCCCCATTATCTCCGTACCTCTTTCTGTGCTCCTTTCTGGATAGTTTTCCACGCAGAACTTTGGTAGCCTCTGTTAATATATTTATTGTAGTAAACTTTTCATTTAGTTGTGTTCTCCTATGGATTGTCATCATTATGATTTTTAACATACTGCATGTGCATAATTCCATGCTGTTTAATTTAGAATCTGGACTAAGTGTTGTTATACTGGATGGTGTTGAACTATAGCTGAATTCATGATTTCTGAATCAAAAAAACACATCTATTATTGTCTCTTCGATGTGTGAATGAATTTGTTATGTACAGATTGGTCACTCAGACGTCCTTAATGATTAAACAATGAAATATCCTGTTTGACTGTAAAACAGTCGAGAGACGTTGATGTGAAATTAAAAATAGAAAAAAAAATACAAATTCTAGTCTTCATTTCTTTTTCAGTCAATGCAAGGAAAGGAGACGGAGAAACCCATAATTCTGAAACAAAAGAAGGGGATTGAACATGACTGTTTGGGTGGGAATTTATGTGAGCAATTTGCGCAAGAATAAAACTCAGTTGTTGCCAGTATTTAACACTTGCTGTAATTCTGAAAATGACGTATCTTTGATTGACAAAGCATTTAGATTTTTCAGTATGAAACTGAGTTAAATTCAATGACATTCCCAAGCAATACATTCCAAACTGAATCAGTCTCTGTTTCTGAAACATTGTTTCAAGGATTGTTTTTCTTTTGACGAACCACTCAATAGCTATCTCCCTTTCGAAGAATAGCCTGGTAAGTTCTCCTTCTGTACCTTTAAGGTATGGTAGATAGATTTTTGCTAGGTAGGAAAATCAAGGATTACTGGTCAAAGGCATGAAAGCGGACGTCTAAAATGCCGGATCTGTCACGATCTGACTGAATGATAGAACTGGCTCGAGGAGTCGAAAGGCTACCCATCTTCCTTTTCCCTATGCTTGTATGGTGTAACTAAAGCAAATTCTCATTAGTTGCTCTGGCTGGAGAGTTCATGTTTTTGAACTTCTCTAAGAAATATCCTTATAAACTTACATTGCTAAGAAGATCAGGCCAATATTACACGATTCCCAACAGCCAGCGGGAGACAGAAGACAGAATATGTTGATAGATTTTGGAAATATGTAAAAATAACAGTGTTTTATGGTGAGTGATTTTAACTTCCCCTTCATTGACTGGGAATCGCTTCATATTAGGGGCTTGCATGGGGCTGAATTTGTAACGACCATTCAGGAGCATCTCTTGACTTAGTATGTAAACAGTTCGAAGAAAGAAGGGTTTATACAAGAGATAGTAGGAGCTGCAGATGCTGGAGAATCTGAGATAACAAGGTGTAGAGCTGAATGAACACAGCAGGCCAAACAGCATCAGATGAGCAGGAAAGCTGACGTTTCGGGACTGAGCCCTTTCTGAAGAAGGATCCAGGCCCGAAATGTCAGCTTTCCTGCTCCTCTGCTGCTTTTTGGCCTGCTGTGTTCATCCAGATCTACATCTTGTTATATCAGAGGTTATACTAGACCTGGTGTTTGGAGCTGAGACCAGGTGAGTGAATATCTAGTGGATGAGCATTTCTGGAGGAGTGGCCATAACACCATGAGTTTGAAGATACTCATGGAGAGGGATAACAGCAGTCGTCGGTGAAGCTGTTAAATTGGGAGTAAGTGGACCATACAATATTTTGCAGGAGCTGGAGAATGTTGGATGGGAGGCAGCTGTTTGAGGGTAAAACCACACTGGACATGTGGGAGTATTTCAAACAGCAGTTGGTAAGAGCTCAGGAATGGTACATTCCTGGCGAGAATGAAGGATAGGTATCGTAAGTTGCGTGGATCTTGGATGACAAGGGATGTTATCACTTTGGTCAAAAATAAAAAAAAAAGAACAGGAGCATATGTAAGGTCTGCAAGGATGGGGGCTGATGAAACCATTGAAAAGCCATTAGCAAACACGATTAAGGGGAATCCCAAGGCTTTTACGCATATATGAAAAAAACAAAAGCCAAGGAAAGGGTTGGCCCACTCATGGACAAAGAAGGCAATCTATGTGTGCAGCAAGAAGAAGTAGGTGAGGCCTTAAATGATTTTATATTGTGTTAGTATTCACCAAAGAGAAATAATTGGTGGAGGATAATCTCAAGAAAGGGAGCTTAGAATTAATAAACCAAGTTGTTATTTAAAAGGAAGAGGTGTTATGTGTCTTTAAAAGTATTAAGTTAAACTGCCAGATACCTTTGTATCCACTTTGGCCACAGGCACAGTCCCAGGGGACTAAAGAAAAAAATGTTGTGCTCCCATTGTTTAAGACGAGGATCAGGGATAATCCTCGAAATTACAGGCCTGTGAATCTCACGTCAGTGGTAGGGAAATTGTTGGAACAATTTCTTATGGGCAAAATCTATACACATTGTGAAGCAACTCAGCTTATTAGTAGTAGACAACATGGTTAGGTGTATGTGGGGTGGGTTGTGTGTGGGGTTTGTGCCTCCCTAACTTGATTGAGTTTTTGAGGACGTGATGAAGATGATTAATGAGGGAAAAGTGGTTGATGTTGACTGCATGAACTTCAGAAAAAACTTTGACAAGGTCCCTCATGGCAGACTCATACAAAAGATGAAGCCGCATGGTATCAGGTGTGAACTGGAAAGATGGCTACAAAACTGGCATGGTCATAGGAGATAGAGGTTAGCGATAGAAGTTTTTGGAAAGGAGGGTTGTGACTGACCGTGTTTCACAAGGATCTGTGCTGGGACCTCTGCTGTTCTTTGTCTACACAAATGATTTGGAAGAAGATGTGGCTGATCGAATTAGTAAATTTGCAGAAGATACAAAGATTGGTGGAGGTGCAGATAGTGAGAAAGATTATCAAAGGATACAGCAGGCTATTGATCATTTGCAGGCAAGGACAGAAAAAATGCAAATGGAGCTAATTCCAGCAAATGTGCGGCAATGCATTTGTCAAGTACAGTTGGAAATTGTACAGTGATTGGCAGAATCCTGAGGAATATTGAAGTTCAGAGGGTGTGCAGGTCCACAGATCATTGAAGGTGGAACCATAGGTAAATAAGTTAGCAAAAAAGGCTTATGGGATTCGTGCAATCGTTGGAAGGGGCATTGAGTATAAGGATAGACAAATCATGCTGCATCTATGTAGAACTTTCGTTAGGCCACACTGGGAATACTACTTGCAGTTCTGTACACCAAACTGGCAGAAGGATATGGATGCTTTGGATACGGTACAGAAAAAAAATGTTTACCAGGATCCTGCCCAGTACGGTAGATCTTAACTATGAAGAAAAGTTGGATAGACTGGGTTTATTGTCACTGGAATGCAGGAATATGAGGGAGACTTGACAGGAGATTATAAGGTTGTGAATGGCATAGATAAAGTGGAACGTTTGAGGCTTTTTACCAGGGTGGAAGGGCCAGTTACTTGGGGGACACGTTCAGGGTCCGAGGGAAGGGTAGTTGAAAACGTGTGCCAAGCAAGCTTTTCACACAAAGGTGGCGAGTGCTTGGAACAGACTTCCAGAGGAGGCGGTGGAAGCAGACACAATTGCAGCTTTCAAGAAGCACCTGGACGAATATATGAATAAGACGGGAATCTGTGATGTGGATCCTGTAAGTCAATATAGGTTTAGTATGGTAGGACAAAATTTGTCGGTGCAGCCTTGGATGGCCGACTTGCTTGGTGCTATGCTAATTTATTCTTTGTTTCTATCTAGCATTTACACTCACCAGAAGTTAATTTCTTATTCCTGCTTCCATTCTCCCTTTTTTTTATAAATAAAGATACTTAATCAACATACCATCACCATTAATCTAACAGAATCTCTTCGAGTTCTAGAACATTTATTTAAAGCTCACTTTCGAGATATTTTGAATCTCGATGGTGCTATTGAGAGCTTCTACTATGCTCTAACTATCGGCATGAGTGCAACAGATTTAGACAAAGCAGAGTAGGATGTCATTGATTGTACATTTTTTTGTAGTCCTTACACTGATGTCAGATGATAATATTAATCCGATTTTAATTTTAAATCACTACTTCAGTAACATTCGGATACGTTTCAAACTGTAACCTATTGGCAATGTACCGTGACATTTTGTACTGACGGTTGTGGCAATGATATTGATTAGAGTTCAAACATGTAAATAACGCAATGCTGAAGACACCAGCTACAAACTTTACAGGTATGATAATAGAAAAAAAACTTATTCAAGTGGTTGCAATGCTTCAGCTGGACATATAGTTTGTCAAGACATCTTATGTCTATTTGCCACATTAAGGCAGTCATCAGAACGTCGAGGTGCTTGGAGTGTTTTACCATAGCAGTGCAAACGTTTTTGGGTTCTATCAAATGATACTGCCAAAGTGGATGCACAATGTAGATTTCAGAATTAAACGGTATATTGAGGACGTAATTGAGGAGAATCTATTTCCCCAAAAGGAGAAATTCTTGTTTTTCTTTTAAGAAAAACAGAAGAAGGGGTATTTTTGTGCATCTTCAACTGTGACATACGTTACGCAGATTTTAAGGCAATTCATCGAAATGGAGCAGTAATTTTCTAAATAGAATTCAATATATACTTAGTCAAGAAAAATTACTCCTTCGTGTTGTTGATATTTTCCATGAACATAACAAGGGATATCTCCAAATGAAGGAAGTTATTTTCGTTTTGGTCATTACATGTTGTTAATAACGTTTCTTGAATAAATGCATCTCGAACAGAAAATAAAGGAAAAACAAAAACAACACAGTTACCTTTGCCCTTTGCTTTAAGTTTTTCATCTGGAAAGATAAAGGTCTTCTAATTAAAACAGTTACATTCATAATTGTCATGGGGATAATTAGAACCTCTTCCAATTTATCTAGACCTGGGGCATGTTAACGGTTAACTTTTTTTGTCAACTTAGTGGTATATACGGAGTCACATCTGAACCAACAAATAATCTTTTGACTTTGCACTCAAATTGGATTTGTCTCCATAGAAGCAAAGCTTTCACTGTCGAAAACATAGAGGTATAAAAACTATTTATGCTCAAAAGTGGTTCACGGTTCCACTCAAAGTAACCTTCCATATGAAGATAGGAATTGTTAGTTTCAAAAAGAAAACTTGCTTTCACGATGTTTTCTACGATCCATGACGCAACACATTAAAACAAAACTGACTTCCTGATTTATCTGAAGAGCCAATATCCAATTATATGTTTGTGTCATTTTATTTGATATTTCACAAATAGGTTGTAATGTGTGTTGCCAATGAGGCAGTGAATCATTATTTTCAATAAATTTTGATGGAATGTTCGAAAAATAAGAGGCATTACTGTAACGTTGTTGTGAAATCAGCAAAATGGGTTTGCCAGCACTTTACAGTCCACAAATTATGTATTACTTATTGAAATAAACAGATGGAGGATCGTGGAAGATTGATGGTATTCAGCAATCTAATATCGACCTGTACCCTATAAGCACTGAGTTCAAAGCAACTCATGATTTGCACTGGAAGTGTTTCACCATCCCTTTATTGTTACTGGGTAAAAATCTTGGAATTAAACGGCGAAACTCACGTCCCACGAATGAAAAAAAAAAACTGACAGCAGCCAGGGTCTTCAGCAACCACATCCTTCAACCAGAGAACCTGTTTGACGTACAAAAGCGTGTCAATAACATTTTCTCTTCCGTGCGATTGGCTGTGATGGATCAGTTACACATACAAAGCAGTAAAGTGATATATGTGAGAGTGTTTAGTTCTGGGGAAAGTGATATTTCATCATCTTGATGAAAATGAGCTGATGCTGCATTTGAATCAATTTGATGCAGCTCGAACAATGGATGGGACATTGCTCAATGCATTAACCAAAAGGCAGGAGCAAAAAAAGTGGTTAATTGGTCTGAATTTTGTCAGTTTTTATCTCACCTTCTGCTGACAGAGCAACAAAGCTCAGATTATCAGAAACAGAGGTTGAACTGTTTGGCAAACCAACGTTAAGCACCAGCATGCAAGAATTACGCTAAAGTATAGAATCCTAACAGTGCAGAGAGACGCCATTCGCACTATGGAGTCTGAAGAGCATTGCATGCAGACCCAACCCACTCTAGACAATTTAGCAGGGCCAATCCACCTAACCAGCATATCTTTAGAGTGTGGTAGGGAAGACGGAACACCTGGCAGAAATGCCCACAGACGCAGGGAGATTCTGGAAATGCCACAAATAGTCATCCAAGTCTGGAATAGAGCCAGATCCCTGACACTGTGAGGCAGCAGTACTAACTACTAAACTACACGGTCGTCGACAACGGATGCGCGTCATTACACAACAGTGGTGTGCCTATATGTTACGAATGACATGATAATTGAATATTTAGCTCATAAAATATTCCGTTCGATTGTGAGCAGTGCCTGATCATGCGAGACAGCTATTTTTCGACTAATGTTTTATGTAGGTTTGTAAAACACCAAACGTACTGGTTAATTAGAAACGCACAAACACTAGATAGTAATGAATGAATCGTCGTGCTTTATTGGAATAGGTGGCAGGTCATTGAAATGTAGATTATGTATTACAGCAAAAGTTGAAATGGTAGAAATCAGTGAAAATCACTGCCTCTTCAGTCTGTGGCGTTACCTCCAGTTGACCACCCTAACGAAGCATGGTATACTGAGTCATCTCTGGCTTACGTCTTTTGCTCCTTGCGCATCCCACTGCACTATTGCATCGGCAGCAAGAACCACATGTCATTTTATGCAAAGAACAGCAGAAAACATGATCGTGAAGACCTATGCTGGTTCACAGAAAAGCGAAAGACTAATCAATGTGCTTGATTGATTGTTTGATTGCTTGTTGTCACAAAGACAGAGATATTGCGAAACGTGATGCTTTGTCTGCTGTACAGGCAGATCATACCACACAATGTACACCAGTATAGCAGAACAGATTGCACAATACAGTGTTACAGCTGCAGAGAAGGTATATTATATATATATATACACATACCCACCCACATACACATAAACACAAACACACACACACGCACACAGATGGAGACAGAGAGAGATCAGAATTGGCATTTGACAGCCCCATTCAAAAGTATAATAACGGCAGGGAATAAGCTGTTCTTGAATCTATTCGCATGTGTATTCAAATTTTTATATCTTCTTTCCGACGGAAGAGGGTCGAAGACAGTCTATCCGGGGATGAGAGGGGTCTTTAATTATGTTTTTTTTTCGAGGCAGCAGTATCTATAGATTGAGTAAATCGATGCAAGTCTGGTTTGCGTGGTGGATTGGGCTGTGTTCACAACTCTCTGTAGTTTCTTGTGGTCTTGGGAACAGCAATTGCGATACCACTCTGCGACACATCCAGATAGGATGCATTCTAAGGTGCGTCTATAAAAAAAAACTTGTTAACAGTCCTTGTTAACATGCCGAAATTCCCTAGCCTCGCGAGGAAGTAGAAACATTGTTGTCCTTTATTGACCATCGCGTCAACCTGGGTGTACCTGAACAGATTGATGGTGATGATCAGTTCCAGGAACTTCTCGAACATCTCCACCTAAACTCTATTGAAGAAGAGAGGATAGTGAACTTCACTCCATTTCCTGAAGTCAACGAACGTCTCCTACCTTTCGCTGACACTGATAGAGATTGCTGCACTTACACCATTCTAGTAATTCTCTTTCCTAGCTTCTGTCTCGTAGTTTATTTTTTGAAATCCGACCTTCCAGTATATTTTTTTTTCCTCTTGTTTCTTTCCTTACTACGTACTGCAGGCCAATTCGAGACGCGATATATCGTTCAGAAACCCCACCGGAAGTGAGGTAATCCAGCTCAACGGACACGACAGTTCAAATGAGAGATAACAAGGTGTGGCGCTGGATGAACACAGCAGGCCAAACAGCATCATAGGAGCAGGAAAGCTTGACGTTTCGGGCCTAGAT
>JAHRHZ010000141.1:2290536-2328204 GCA_024137785.1 Ginglymostoma cirratum | reverse complement strand
CAGGATTTCTGATGAAGGGTTTAGGCCCGAAACGTCAAGTTTTCCTGCTCCTATGATGCTGCTTGACCTGCTGTGTTCATCCAGCCCCATGCTTGTTATCTCTGATCATCTTGTATTTGCTGCAGGGATGTCTTAAATCTGAGTTGATTGACTTCCTATAGCTGTAATCACTTTCCTGAGTCTGAGGGATGACTTCAACCATCAGAGAGTTTGCCCCCTTAGCCTCGTTGATCATAATTTTCCAGGCGAGGTGGAATGCCACCCTCAGGATACTTCTGGAGTCAACATATCTGCGGGCGTTGAATGATCATATAGACCGCATGAAAAGAAATCAAATAAACAGCCTGTTTAAGTCCACATAAATTGTTTTTTTTCAGACTGTTATTCGTCATCAACCTTTATTTTGCCGTTTCCAGTTCCTCTTCCCGGCCACAGATTACACACGACATATCCATGAGAAGTTCACTGCCTTCCAACCCTTCTGAGACCCCAGCAACAAATAAAGCCAATTAAAACTCCTTAATCTGTGAGCGCACGACCATACCCAATGAGGCTAATTCTATTGTTCGAAAGTAAAAGAAAATGCCTACAAACTGTTCATCTTTTCGTAGGCTGCTTGTCATCTGTCCCCCAATCTGTGTCTGAAAGCAACCAGGACGGAACACATTTTTCAAAGCCACAGCGTCGCCTCACACCCCCCTTATAAACTGACCAAATCAATATATAAAGACGGCTTCATTAAAAAAAATTCCTTAGACTTAACATATTAGTGCACTACAGTACGTATACATTGCATTGACTCGGAACATGCAAACGTTCACCACTACGTCTACTTAAGTCTTTTGGAAGAGGCGTGGTTGCCTGAGACCAACAATGCTCAGCCATTCTTCTTCACAAAACTGAACCTTAGACGTTGTATGCCATTTTGCAAGGCACTCAGAGAAAAGAAAAGATTGATAACGTTTTGTTCCTCACAGCCAAATGTGCTATACAGCCAACAGAGTACTCACTCAGCATCAACAGGAGAATTGTGATGGAATAACAGGAGGAAATTTCGACCCAGTTACATAATAATCAATTTATAATAAACAGATAATTTGTTTCATGGACGTTGGTGAAGAGATAAACATAACCTGCAATGAAAAGTTAAAACGATTGTCTCTTTCAACCTGGAACAGTGGCAAGAGATATTTTGCCTGCAAGGGACTATTAGACATATTTGATTATGCAGGGGAGGCATGGTAGCTCATTGGTCGGTACTGTTGCCTCACAGTAGCAGGAACTGATTCTATTCCAGCCTCGGACGACTGTGTGGAGTGTGTACCTTACTCCCGTGTCTGCTTAGGTTTCTTCTGTGCGCTCCGTTTTCCTCCCAAAGTCGAAAGATGTGAATGTTAGGTCGGTCGGCCATGGTAAATGCAGAGATAGGAGGATGGGGTGATTGGGACAGTCTGGGTGGGATATTCTTCGAAGGGCTGTTGTGGACCCGATGGGCCGTATGCACTGCTCCACACTGCAGGGGTCCTTTGATTCTATGTCATGTAATGGTGGCATCTTTGACAACATTATACCAGGTGTTGAAACCATCAATTGGGCTTCTGTGCTTAGCTGTCTGAGCCAGAATCCGAAACAATGAACTGCTCATTAATTCGACGGTTCTACAGACTCTGTATAATTGGTGCTTTAATGGTGGTTTAGATGTAAGGTGCCTAACAATGCCTTTATCTCCACATATAAAAAAGCTGACATAAAGAATGACATTGTTCTTCTTACTCAGATCCCTGCAATCTCTGTTGAGCTTGTCTATTTCTGAAAATGAAAACAATTGTTTATGAACAAACTGATAAACAAACACCATGTTATAATAAATATTTTGGACAAATGCTTCCCATTCATTGCATAAACACGATGTTGATGTTCAATTGTGTTTCATCATAATATTCATCTCTCAGCTGTTGCAAAAGCACTCTGTTAGTATTTCGTCATGTTATTATTCCACTGTTCATCATGAGCACTACCCACAGATAGTGCGCAGGTAAGGAAGCTTGTTGTCTAGTGTAAATTCGTGTTATTCATTATTTAACCATGTAAGTTATTTTCCGTCAAATCTGGATCCTTCTAAATCTTGCTGCTAAATCACTCTCACTCATACTATATTTTCACACTTATGTCAATGTTCTAGAGTCTTTCAAGTGTTGAAAATCGACTACGTAACTTAAATGGATATAATAGCACACTACAGGATTATTGCAGGAACAGCGAGCAATAATTTTACTGGACTCAATAATTTTGAACCCTAGGTTTTTCGTAATGATATTCAATCTGACTTCAAAGAATTGATTTTCTCCAAAATGCCTTTTTCATTGAACTAGAAAACAGGCGCTAGGTGAGCGTTTAATATGTCATTCTTCGTTTGTTCTTCTCCATTTATCATATCTTTTCTAACATTAAATGTGGGGCATAAAATCCATTACAAAACGTAACAAATTATGGCATTACTTTCTACTGAATGCAAATTGAAATTAACAACGGTTCTTTCTATATTATTGGAACAGTAGACTGAAGTAAGAATCTACCAGTGGTATCTAACACAAGAAACATAACAACAGTATTAGATCAGTTTATCAATATGGCGTAAGCTCTCTGTCAAAATATGTCACACTGTAATGCTCTTAAATGAAAAATAAAGTCTTGTTCTCCAAAGCTCATTTGATCCCGAACTCTGAACACTTTATCACCGAAAGAAGTGGTTCAAAATTTCAGATTTATGCTGTCTTTTCGGTAAAAACACGTTTCCTAACATCACAGGGGCATTGTCTGAAACATGGTTTCAGATTATTACGGCTTGTTTCCTTTTTCTCTCTGCCAGATTAAGTAACGATCCTTGATCTCGATCACAAACTCCTCAGGAACCACAAATGCCTCAATCTATTTGATACAGGAGAAGGTTAAAAAAAATCTCCGAACGATATCCGTGTTAATTAACATTTAATTAGAGCAGCATGCTGGAGGAGACTATGGTTGAATGGAAACGATTATTAAAATAGTTGTTAACATATATCAGAAACGTAGAAGCATTTTCAATTTGTACACTGGAATGGCCAATAGTTTGAGACCACAATAGGTGGCCAAGCATCTGTTGAATATTTGCTGGTCCCCAGCTGTGTGTGTGTGTGTGTGTGTGTATGTCTGTGGTGGGGGTTGGTGTGTGAAGGAACAGAATTGAAGTGATTTGGTAGTAAAATACAACAAGATACATTTACTTCATTGAAAGAGTTCAGATAAAAGACTGAAAAACTGGTGCGTGTGGGATGATGAGCAAATTCCACCAAAATTTCTAATTGGGTATCTTCAGTTGTCGAAGACTTCCTCCACACCCCATTAATGATTCATACTCAGCAAGGACCGTTTTCTGTTGTGGCATATTCACATAATAGAAAACTTCAAAGAACACTTGGTATTTCGATAAGACAATATATCATGCTATCTTAACATTTTAATTTTACTCTGGAGGACAATTATTTACTAACAGCGGTTTTTGGTGGCCTGCATCGTCTACGGTCGTATATTCTATCGATTTCCTGCAAGTTTCAGAATTGTTGAACGCACTGTTTGTTACTAATAAATGATGTTACGTGCCAATGGAACAAAAGACCGAACAAGGCTCAAGTTCATGCGTTTGTTTAATGACGTGAGAATGAAATATATCTAGAAAACTGTACTTTTATGTAACTGTCAATGTTTCGTTTCAAAGAATCCCAAAGGCTCATTACCAAGGAGCAGTTTCTGCAAAGTGTTATGTGTTCTCCTTTTTACACTGTTTCGCTTTTGTTACCTCTACGTCTGTCGCTCGTCTATTCTTTTCCATTCCTAGCTATTATGATAGACGTTGCTCACCACCTTGCTCAGTCTCTAACGTTTCCAGTTTCTTTCTCTTTTTTCTCTTTCTATTGTAAGGTTTGCATACGGCTGTACTTACTATTTTGATTTTTCACTGACTCCTTTGCTCACCCAGGCTCCTTCTTTTACACTGCACAGCGGAAGTTATTTTCAGTCTGTGTTTAAACGTCAATCATGTACACGTGCAAACTTTACCTTACGTTATAAAACAGACTGTACGTGACTGCTAAGTGGAACAATTATCAAAGTGAGCTGCAAGATCTGAAGAAACCAATCAAAATATATATTTGAAGTATAAGAGAGAGTGAAATCCATCTCTTTTTGGAGTTAGGTTGAAAGATAGGATTTTGTAGGAAAATAAGCATTTGAAACAGTGCAAACGTAGTAGAAAGACTTTTAAGCTTCCTTTAAAATGAATGGAATTTTCGTCTTACCTTTGTTCAGCTTTTTTTCTAATAATGAAATAACATAAGCATCAATCGTTATTAAAAATGCCAAGGTTTCTCATGGGACCAAACGTTGTCTATTAAGGTGTGAGACTGAATTGGAATGAGATAAGCATTCGCCTTTTAATAATGTCACTTAAATCTCATCTCATAATTAGCATAATTATCGAGATTTTATTGCTCGATATCTCTTGTCTTAGAGTATGGAAATAGCTAAACTATCACTTTAGTCAACTATTAATTTGCTCTACATTTAGATGATTGGTAGAATTACAGATTGTGATGAACCAAGAAAACGTTATTCAAGCAAACGCATGAACTTGGGATATTCATGGGGGTGGAGTACACTAAATCACAATATGGTAGCTTGTTTTGTTACAAATTGTTTCTTCCTCTGAAAGCATCAACAGTAAAACAAATCGAGTGAGATTGCATATTTCGTTAAATGATATGTAAGAAAATCATTTACTGGGAACAGTATTCGGCTATGAAATAATTCAGAGACAATAAGTTACTACTTATTAATATAGTCAGGATTTGAAATTATTTATCCCATTAGAAACCTTTTTAAAGTGACAGCCTTTAACTTCAATCAATGAAGGTGAAGTTTTTATGTAGAATTGTATGTAAATGATCATTGAATGTTAAAAAATTAGTGAACGTTTACCTGCACATATCATAATTTGGTAATAATTCAATTGTACTGACACTTTAAATTCTGTGATTGCTGTCACGTTATCGTTATCGTTATGTAACATTTCCTACTGAATTATTAATCAATTTTTTTGGCATGAAGTCATGCTCAACGTCATGAAGTTATCCTCATACATAGGCTACAAAGCAGTTTTTATAATGGGTTCAAGAAACTACCAAATAAAGGCTAGAACCTAAACACATTACTAAATCATAAAACACCAAAATCATCTACGAATTAACGTATCTGTTTCTATTCTAACTTGATGTTCGTCTCGCTGTTCTTCATTTTCTGATCAAAACCATGACTTCTACTCGTAAAGAAATCCCCAGAAACTATTTTTCCTTTGGAAATTTATACGTACAGAACGCGTTCAAATATCATTTTTAGAAGCCAACAATGATGGCAATTACATATAGCGGGAATTATATATAACTGTCAGGGCATGTCATCAAAACTTTGAACAGAAAATTAAATAGTAAACCTTGCATTACGTAACGAATGCAAGAGAACGAGGCAGAAAAGGGAGAGAACATGGAATTGTCCAACTTAGCCACTGCTAAGGCGTGACTATTCGTATTCATTTGATTAAAAGCTGCTATTGGCAAGCAACCAGACGAAGAGTTTTGTCATTTATTATCTGACTGCAGTGCTGGGGCAATTACGGAGGTTTTGTGGGGGGCGGGCGCGAGGAGTACTTTTGGATCGTTGAAGCTCACAATACCCATAATGGACTTAGAGTGTCATTAAGGCAAGCACAAGGTCAACTGAATGCAATTCACAGAAATATAGAATGTTTACAGTATGGAATCAATGCATTCAATCCATCAGATCGACAAAGACTGTCTGAACAGCATTCCAACAAGACCCACCCCCTCCCAAATTCCTGTCATGCTGAACTTCCCAAGACTTTTCCACCTAGCCTGCAGATCCCTGAACCCTGCGGGCAATTTAGAATGGCCAATGCATCTAATCTGTATATGTCTGAAATGTGGGACGAAAGCAGAGCAGCCAGAAGAAACCCTTGCAAAGAAGGGAAAAACGTGAAAACTCCACACAAACAGTCGCCCGATGGTGGAATTGAAACCGGGACCCTGGCGCTCAGGCAGGAGTGTCAATCACTGAGACACCACGCCACCCAAATTGCCAAGAAAAGTCATGACGATGCCCGCCTCCACTCCCTTTTTACGTAGTGAGTTGCAGGTATCCACCATCCACTGGGACATTGCTTATCGTCAATAGCCCCCAAATTTTCAAATGCAATTGTTAAAATGAGAGGAATTATAGAATGCCTGCCCAATGTAGTGACCAGTAATTTGACTAACTATGAAATTTGACTAATACAGTTGTCAAAGGTAGGATGCAGATCAAAACTGTTTTGGAATAGTTCAGTTGAAATGTCTCAGAGGCGTGATTTCAGCGTCAGGAGAAAATGAGATGAAGTGAGAAAACAGTCAAAATTAGTCATAAGGGTCGACATTACTGATCTTGATAAGTGTGTATTATCGTTTACATATACATTTATATTGGCTTCTGTTTAGTCTGGTATAACAATTATTTCAAGCTTGACAACGCATATTCATAGAGTATTTTTGGTTGTTGATTTATTACAGATAAAAAAAAGTCTGTAATTTATCCACGCCATATTTGATATGATAATTTCCTGTAATATTCACACCCATTTACAATTACGGTGCAGATACAGGTGATTGGATATATTGATTGCATTGCATTATCAAGAGTCGTATTTCTCTTTCATTTGTGACTCATTCTCAGAGTATTATTCTGCTGCTTCCTCCCTGATCTTCGGAGGGAAACATATCTTCACCTATTAATCCAGTTGAACTGTATTTTTTTAAAAAACTGCCGGGGAGTGTGAATTTTTGACCATTTTAGAAATAATGAAAATGTAATTCAGGGTACCCATAGAGATGCGCAATCACTTTCAGGGCACTCAAAAACGAAGTTGTCAAATATAGGAATTTAGAAACTGGAGCAAGAGCAGACTATTCAGACCTTTCTGGGTTTAGGCCCGGAACGTCAAGTTTTCCTGCTCCTATGATGCTGCTTGACCTGCTGTGTTCATCCAGCCCCATGCTTGTTATTAGACCTTTGAGTCTGTTTCACAAATCAATAAAGCCATGCAATGTTCCTCTTGCTCAATATAATAATCCCGATATCTTAACATGCCACTTGATGAATTAAAGACAAAATTAAAACACTATCCTTCTTGGTAGCAAATTCCATACGGTCACTGCCCTTTAAATGAAAAATCTTTACGTATGTCAGTTTAAAATGGTCCACCCAACCTCTTGAGAGTATTCTTTGAAAAGGATAACAATTTACCTACATTTCGTCTGTCTAACCCTGTTAAAGTTCTTTATTTTTTCATCAAGTATCTTTTCACCCTTCTAAACCCTAATCAATATACGCCCAGTTGAGCAAATTCCACATAATAGGATTTTCCAGCTGTTCCTAGTATCAGCTAAGTGAGCTGTTGCTGCATTTGCTGTACGGCAAGAATGTCGGTAAACCAAAACTGTATGCCATACTCCTGGATTGGACTCAGCAAGTTCCTGCACAAGACCAGTGAAGCATGTTGACGTCTGAATTTAAATTATTTTGCTTTAAAATTTCTCACAGGATGACCAAGCCACCTAATTGCTTAATTCATCTGCCCGTCCACTGTGATAAACTGGTGTACAAGTGCATCAGATAACTTTGTACATGCACAATTCCCAGAAATTAAACATTTAAATAACACTCGCCCTTTCTGCTTCTCCCAAAGAAGAAAATACCCGGTGAAAAGCAATTCTATGAGACAGTCATGGAACATTTGTAATATAAAGGGAGTGTATCGAGCTCTGGCAAGACACTGCAGCGTCATGTCACATTTCTGGGTCTATCGCCCGCGAGGTGCATCATAACATTCATAATGGTTGAAGATTGATCAGTCTGAAATTACTTCTAATGCATCTGTTGGGGGCAGGAAAGATCCCAGGTCAGCCACATTGCTGGCAGCCTTGCCAAACATCTATTTCGCGCAAAATTATGAAGAAATTTAAAAACAAATTATTCTCATCTATGTCCAGTAAGGAATTGGAGCTGGTGGCAGAGATCAGAATTTCGATAGTTCACGCGCAGAATCTAATACAATTACGAATAAACATTTGCTACTATCTTAAAAGTATTGCAGCGCCTGATATTCGAATGTGTTTGTCAAAAGATAGCTAGAATATGACTGTCGCAATATGATCACTTCTTTATGCCTGTTGAATTGTAGCTGTTATGCTGCTCAATCTCTGGGTCCAGATTTCAGAACGTCTGGAATATTCGTAATCAATTTTAGAACACACCATATGAATTGCGTTTCGTGATTATTTCTTGTTGACAATAAAGAGAGGAAATAATGAAGACAAAGCACTTTCCTCACCTGTATCGAGCAGACGTTCGTTGATTGCTTCGATTTCTGCAGAATACAGAGAGAATGAATTAAAACCTAAATCTAAGTGATTAACAACACCAACTAACTATGTGACGCTGCAATTAAGGGTGAAGTTAACATGCAATGTTAACAGTTAGAGATAAATAAAATATCAGAATACGAGATTATTCAAGGTGAAATGAAATAAGAGAGAGAGATACAGGGAGACAATTAAATAGCATCACATCATTAGTCTTGCTGTGCATGTCGTTCCCTTCACTGAAAATTTGAAGAAAATGTTACTCCCGTGCTACGAATGTACAAATTGCCCCTTTAGGTCTCCACCCTCATATACTTTTCACAGTATCCAATGCTTAACGTTTTTATCTGGTAGCACTCGAAAACTGAGAAATTGTCGACTTACAAAGGTGTATTTAAACCAGTGATTTGGTTTGTTTTCATTTTTTGAAATTGTATCCGTGTCATGATTCCTCTAATGGGTCGACTGACATTGTCACAGTATGTTACCAAAATACATAATAGTATGTCTTTCGGAATACAAACGATGCAGTCAAGGCATAAATTATGAACCAACTGATTTAGACACACAAATACTGCCAAACGTTTTACAATTGACAGTTAAAAGAGAAAAAAAACCTGACTTATGCAATATAAAGTTCTATCACATATAAAAACGAAAATTCTGTGGTAGCAGAAATATGAGTTACACAGCCTTATTTAAAAGTGCAGTGATTCAGGAAGTTCGCAAAAAAAAACAAACAAATTCTGGACTATCTCATTATGGATTTTAGTTGTTAAGACTAAAGTTGAAACGAACAAACAAAAAAAAAAATCGGAATCGCAATTTCATTCAAAGCAATTGAAATTTAAAACGTGGAGCTGAGCTTTAACTCAATCTCCGTTTCTTTTTCATACCAATATAATGCAATAAACTCAAAGCATGTTCTGAGTGATTTCCTGATTGGAGCGGCTTACAACTAAAGACAGATTGGTACACAAAACTGTCCCCCACTTACCGAGGGTATTTTTCTTCAACTTTTGCTCTGATTTTAAAAAAAAAATGTTGCCAAGGAAATAAGAAATAAAGTTCTAAAATATTAATAATGTTTTCATATAACAACAGGATATGTTCAGTATTATTAATATAACATTGTTGAATCATCAGTATTACTTGCAAACAAATTTGAAATTGACTTCGTGAATTATGAATCGGTCAGATTCATTGAAAGTTAAAGGTGATGATCGAGCAGAAAGACGTTGATTTCTCGTGTATTTTGGCACCTCAGAATAAGTCGTAGAACTCTCTGAAGGGGTGAAAACTCAAATTGTGACGATGTAACGAAACAAAGCGCCAGATGGAATGCAAAGAGGGATAAAAAAACAAGAGTTAAACGTTCTATCAGCAAACTGAAATATATTTTTCCCATTAATCCCTCCCAAAAGACAACAAAATTAAGGAAGTTGAAAGTGAATGATTAGACATTAACCCTGGTTATCTTGATCTAATTAAAGATGGTTATCATAGTCAGGAATCAATTAGATGCAAGCAGAATTTTATTTTTGTTATTTTTATTATTTTTGAACCACTGCTGCATCCTTTGGGAAATTTCCTTTACGTGCACGAAGCACAACTTTTGAACTCCGATGTTGATGCATCATCAACAAACTTTATTAAATTTTGCTGAGATATATTACAATTTTTCTGCTTTTAAAACAGGGCTGTTGGATTTCAAGAATCGGTTCTTTTTGAAGATCTTCCAGCTTATTAATCTACAGAATCGAATAAATAGGCATTCTGATATTTTTTTCTTCCTACCTTAGATAATCTACGAGCTTCAGTTCTTGATGATACTGGGAAATATGCATGCTTGTGGCATTTCAATGACGGGATGGGTGACGATGCGTTACAATACTTGATTTTCATATTACTATTCAAAACAGCTTGCATCCTTTCTGTAATATCTGCTTGAAGTTTTGTTTCCAAGAAATATACTTCCTCAATGGAAGCAGCAACTTTTGTCCAACTGATAGGAGTGCACGCTGAGCAGGAGCGGACACGGAATGGCTGAGTAATTGAGGTAATATATTTGGGCAGTTGCTTTACCTGAAACACTACTTAGGTAGTGTCTCCTATCTATCCTCCTCCTCTAACCAAAAAAAAGTTTCTGAGCGCCGATTTGGTAAGGTTACTAATTTTTTTTCCAATAGTCTGTTTGGGAATTCAGAACAGTGAGAATGGATGTTACGGCAGTTGTATGCACCTCCTGTAGAATGTGGGCGGTAAGGGTCACCACTATTGTCCCTACTGACTTCATCTGCAGGAAGTGCACTCAACTCCAGCTCCTCGGAAACTGTGTTAGGGAACTGGAGCTGGAGCTGGATGAACTTTGGATCATTCGGGAGGCTGACGGGGTAATTGAGAGGAGGTACAGGGACGTAGTCACACCTCAGGTACAGGAAAAAGGTAGATGGGTTACAGTCAGGGGACAGAAAGGGAACAGGCAGACAATGCAGGGATCCCCTGTGGCCGTTCCCCTCAATAACATGGATACCATTATGGGGGACAACTTACCAGGGGTAAGCCATTGGGTACAGGTGTCTGGCACAGAGTCTGTCCCTATTGCTCAGAAGGGAAGAGGGGAGAGGAGGAAAGTATTAGTTATTGGGGATTCAATATTTAAGGGGACAGGTAGGAGATTCTGTGGGAAAGAGAGACAGTCGCGGTTGGTGTGTTGCCTCCCAGGTGTCAGGGTCCGTGATGTCTCGGATCGTGTTTTTGGGATCCTTAAGGGGGATGGGGAGTAGCCCCACGTCGTCGTCCACATAGGCACCAACGACATAGGTAGGAAAAGGGATGGGGATGTAAGGCAGAAATTCAAGGAGTTAAGGTGGAAGCTTAGAGCTAGAAAAAACAGAGTTGTTATCTCTGGTTTGTTATCGTGCCATATGCTAGGGAGGCGAGGAATATGGAGAGAGAGCAGTTGAACACATGGCTACAAGGATGGTGCAGGAGGGAGGGATTAAGATACCTGGACAATTGGGGCTCATTCTGGGGTAGGTGGGACCTCTACAAACGGGATGGTCTACACCTGAATCAGAGGGGTACCAATATCCCGGGAGGGAAATTTGATAATGCTCTTCGGGAGGGTTTAAACTAATTCAGCAGGGGGATGGGAACCTGAATTGTAGCTCCAGTGTACAGGAGGTTGAGAGTAGTGAGTTCATGAATAAGATTTCAAGGTCGCAGGAGTGTACTGGCAAGCAGGAAGGTGGTTTGAAGTGTGTCTACTTCAACGCCAGGAACATCTGGAATAAGGTGGGCGAACTTGCAGCATCAGACTCCGATGTTGTGGCCATTTCGGAGACATGGATAGAGCAGGGACAGGAATGATTGTTGCAGGTTCCGGGGTTTAGATGTTTCAGTAAGATCAGGAAAGGTAGTAAAAGAGGGGGACGTGTGGCATTGTTAGTCAAGGACAGTATTACTGTGGCAGAAAGGACGTTTGATGAGGACTCGTCGACTGAGGTAGTATGGGCTGAGGTCAGAAACAGGAAGGGAGAGGTCACCCTGTTGGGAGTTTTCTATAGGCCTCCGAAAAGTTCCAAAGATGTCGAGGAAAGGATTGCAAAGATGATTCTGGATAGGAGCAAAAGTAACAGGGTAGTTCTTATGGGGGACTTTTACTTTCCAAATATTGACGAGAAACACTATAGTTCGAGTACTTTAGTTGGGTCAGTTTTTATCCAATGTGTGCAGGAGGGTTTCCTGACACAGTATGTAGATAGGCCAATAAGAGGAGAGGACACATTGGATTTGGTACTGCGTAGTGAACCAGGCCAGGTGTTAGATTTGGAAGTAGGTGAGCACTTTGGTAATAGTGACCACAATTCGGTTACATTTACTTTAGCGATGGAAAGGGATAGGTATACTCAGCAGGGCATGAGTTATAGCTGGGGGAAAGGCAATTATGAAGCGATTCGGCAACATTTAGGGTGCGTAGGATAGAGAAGGAAACTGCAGGGGCTGGGCAGAATTGAAATGTGGAGCTTGTTCAAGGAACAGCTACTGAGTGTCGTTGATAAGTATGTAGCTGTCAGGCAGGGAGGAAATGATTGAGCAAGGGAACCGTGGTTTACGAAAGAAGTTGAATCTCTTGTCAAGAGGAAGAACGAGGCTTATGTTATGATGAGGTGCAAAGGCTCAGTTAGGGCGCTTGAGAGTAACAAGGTGGTCAGGAAGGACCTAAAGAGAGAGCTAAGAAGAGCCAGGAGGGGACATGAGAAGTCTTTGGCAGGTAGGATCAAGGGAAACCCTCAAGATTTCTATAGGTATGTCAGGAATAAAAGAATGACTAGAGTAAGATTAGGGCCAGTCAACGACAGTAGTGGGAAGTTGTGCGTGGAGTCCAAAGAGGTAGGAGAGGTACTAAACGAATGTTTTTCGTCAGTATTCACACATGAAAAAGACAATGTTGTCGAGGAGAATACTGAGATACAAGCTATTAGATTAGACGGGATTGAGGTTCATAAGGAGGAGGTGTTAGCAATTTTGTAAAGTTTGAAAATAGATAAGACCCCTGGGCCGGATGGGATTTATCCTAGGATACTCTGGGAAGCTAGGGAGAAGATTGCAGAGTCTTTGGCTTTGTCCTATATGTCGTCATTTTCTACAGGAATAATGCCAGAAGACTGGAGGATAGCAAATGTTGTCCCCTTGTTGAAGAAGGGGAGTAGAGACAACCCTGGAAATTATAGACCAGTGAGCCTTACTTCGGTTGTGGGTAAAGTGTTGGAAAGGATTATAAGAGATAGGATTTACAACCATCTAGAAAGGAATAATTTGATTAGGAATAGTCAACACGGTTTTGTGAACGGTAGGTCGTGCCTCGCAAACCTTATTGAGTTCTTTGAGAAGGTGACCAAAGAGGTGGATGAGGGTAAAGTGGTTGATGTGGTGTATATGGATTTCAGTAAAGCATTTGATAAGGTTCCCCACGGTCGGCTATTGCAGAAAACACGGAGGCATGGGATTGAGGGTGATTTAGCGGTTTGCATCAGAAATTGGCGAGCTGGAAGAAGACAAAAGGTCGTGGTTGATGGGAAATGTTCATCCTGGAGTTCAGGTACTAGTAGTGTACCGCAAGGATCTGTTTTGGGGCCACTGCTGTTTGTCATTTTTATAAATGACCTGGATGAGGGCGTAGAAGGATTGGTTAGTAAATTTGCGGATGATACAAAAGTCGGTGGAGGTGTGGATAGTGCGGAAGGATGTTGCAGGTTACAGAGAGACTGTAGAACTGGGCTGACAGGTGGCTGAGAGTTTAATGCGGAAAAGTATGAGGTGATTCACTTTGGAAGGAGTAACAGGAATACAGAGTACAGGGCTAATGGTAAGATTCTTGGTAGTGTGGATGAGCAGATAGATTTCGGTGTCCATGTGCATAGATCCCTGAAAGTTCCCACTCAGGTTGATAGGGTTGTTAAGAAGTTGTACGGTGTATTAGGTTTTATTGGTAGAGGGATTGAGTTGCGGAGCCATAAGTTCATGTTGCAGCTGTACAAAACTCTGGTGCGACTGCACTTGGAGTATTGCATACATTTCTGGTCGCCACATTATAGGAACGATGTGAAAGCATTGCAAAGGGTGCAGAGGAGATTTACCAGGATGTTGCCTGGTATGGAGGGAAGGTCTTATGAGGAAAGGCTGAGGGACTTGAGGCTGTTTTCGTTAGAGAGAAGAAGGTTAAGAGGTGACTTAATAGAGACATACAAGATTATCAGAGGAATAGATAGGGTGGACAATGAGAGCCTTTTTCCTCGGATGGTGATGGCTAGCACGAGGGGACATAACTTTAAATTGAGGGGTGATAGATATAGGACAGATGTCAGAGGTAGATTCTTTACTCAGAGAGTAGTAACGGCATGGAATGCCCTGCCTGCAACATTAGTCGACTTGCCATCTTTAAGGGCATTTAAATGGTCATTGGATAAACATATGGATGATAATGGAATAGTGTAGGTTAGATGGGCTTCAGATTGGTTTCACAGGTTGGCGCAACATCGAGGGCCGAAGGGCCTGTATTGCGCTGTAATGTTCTATGTTCTATGTTCTATGATTTTGTTCATGCAATTAGTGTTGAAACTTGCTGACTAAATTTGTCTTAATTTTTTCATGTACTATTCAAGCATACATTCATCTTCGAAGATAACTAAAAATTACTGATATTTGCAGACTTGAGTTTTAACTGTAGAATCATAGTTGCTCCTCTTCAGGAAGAAAAATGGTTCGGTTCACCGATGTTAATTTGTGGAATTACGAAATAAGAAGATCTTCAAATCGATTAAGAAGAACATTCAATGGATATTAAAGGAATAAACTTTAATCAAATCCACAAAACGTGTTGCAAGAACTCAAAAACTCATACAGCACATGTAAATAGAAACAACAAAATGGATTTTTAGTGAATGAGCTTTAATCATAATGGTATGTCCTGATGAAAGGTCACGACCTCAAATATCAACTTCATATTTTGTCTGAAAGATGTTGTCTTATTTATTGGCTTTCTCCAGGAGTTTTTGTTCTATCTTTAGATCTCCAACATCCTACCTGCTTGTTTTTGCAACT
This sequence comes from Ginglymostoma cirratum, assembly GCA_024137785.1. Taxonomy (NCBI): domain Eukaryota; kingdom Metazoa; phylum Chordata; class Chondrichthyes; order Orectolobiformes; family Ginglymostomatidae; genus Ginglymostoma; species Ginglymostoma cirratum. Next base: position 2,313,094 of record JAHRHZ010000141.1, on the reverse strand, counting down.
AACGATAGGAAGCTTATAATTGAATAGCTATAGAGTCATAGATTCCTGCAGCATGGAAACAGACCCTTCAATCCTACCAGTCCATGCAAACATAATACTAAACTGAACAAGTCCCACCTGCCCGCTCGTTCCCTTTATCTGCCCAAACCTTATCGGGATGTCTTTTAAACTTTGTAATTGTACCCAAATCCGTCACTTCCTGTAGAAGTTCATTCCACATGCGATCAACCATGTGTTAAAAAATTCTCCCATGTCTTTTCTTAAACCTCTCTCCTCTCAGCTTATAAATGTGCCTCTAGTGTTGAAAATCCCTACCTTAGGATAGGCCATCTTACATTGACTCTAACTATACCTCTCGCTATTTTGTAAACCTCCATAAGGTCACCTTTCAACCTCCCACGCTCCAGTGAAAAAGGCTCAGTCTATCCAGATATGCTTTATAAACCAAACCTTCCAACCTCTACAACATCCTCATTAATCTTTTCTGGACCCCCTCCAGCTTATTCCTATAGTATTCCTATAACTGAATGAACAGAAGTGGACGCAACATTTCAGATCAGGCCTCACAAATCTCCTGCAAAACCTTCACATTAATTCTTAAATCCGATACTCAAAGACTGATGTGAAAGTACCAGTGTTGGACTGGGGTGGACAAAGTCAGAAATGACACGATAGCAGTGATATTAAAACACGTTTTTTGGAGCATCAATACTTCTTCAGATGTTAGTGCGAGATGTTGAATCAGCCAGAGAATTTATAAGTAAGAGATCAAAGATTCACTCCCTTGAGGAGGATGTAATAAACAAAAATAATAATGTTAAATCTTTAATCAGTTAGAACGTTTTAATTGATAAATATGTACATATATACCCCCGAATTCCTTTCATGCCGTGGGCCCGAGAGACCTAAAGGTTTTATCAGTGCAAAGAAGAGGTGACATTTTAGGTCAGACAATGCATGTTGTGCGTGAGATCTTGTTTATAATCTGTTTGTGGATTAGTTTGGAGTCAGACTGGTTTTATGTTTCAACTAGGAATTTATAAAACGTCATATTAACTGACTGTCAATATATTTTGTGAGTTTTGAACAAAAAAAAATCCATCTGCAAATATGAATTCACCCCATAGATTCACCTGTGTGTGTTTGTGGAGGGAGGTGGGTGTGTGAGTGTGCATGTGTGTGTGCGGAGGAGTGGAGAGATAGTGTGTGTGTGGGGGGGGAGAAAGAGTGTGTTTGTATGTGTGGAGTGTGTGTGTGTGTTAGGGTGTGAGTGAGTGTGGGTACGTTTGTGTGCGTGTGTGTGTGGGAGAGAGAGTGCCTGTGTGTGTGTGCGTGCGCGCGCGCGTGTGTTTGAGTGAGTGTATTTGCGTGAGTGCGTATATCTATGTATGCATGTGTGAGAGCACATCATGCACTGGTGTCACCTGTAGTGCGACATGAACCCAAGATCCCAGTTGAAGCCAGCATCATGGATACAGAACTTGGTTATCGCCCTCTGCTTGGAGATTCTGCATTGATGTGTATCCTGAATTCTGCCTTGGAGGACGTTTTCCCGAAGATCCGAGGCCAAATGTCCTTGACCACTGAAGTGTTCGCCCACTGGGAGATAACACTCCTGTCTGGCGATTCTTGTGCGTTGTTCATTCATTCGCTGTTGTAGCTCCTGAATGGTTTTGCTAATGTATCGTACTTCAGGATATTCTTGCCTGCAGTGTGTGAAATAGACAACGTTGGGCGAGTCACATGAGTAAATGCCGTGCACGTGGTGAGTGGTGTTCCCAGATGTGATGGAACTGTCGATGTTGAAGATCGGACCTATCTTGCAGAATTTGCCATAACAGGGTTATATAATGTTGTGGTCGATGTTGTCCTGAAGGCTGCGTAGTTTGGTGCAAACAATTGTCTGTTAAAGATTTGGCGGTTGTTTTGAAGGCGAGAAGTGGAGTCATGGGGAAGATCTTGGCAAGGTGCTCATCATCATTGATATTGTGTTGAAGGCTGTGAAGAACACAGATTGAGCAATCGATTGATAATACCCTGTTTCCAACTATTTTTTGAAATAGATGCCCCACCATTTTTTAGATGTCCCCACCATAATGTGAACAATCATCAACATGCTTTTGAAAATATCCGATATCGTGTGCCTCTCATAGCGCCATGGGAGGGTGGTGTGTTATCTTCGAAATAAAATGTATTTATTTTTATTATCTTTCTCAATAATGTTGGTTGCAGTGAAATTGAAGCAACGTTTATGGAATACTGCTGAATGTGGACTTATACTGGATAGTACAAAAAAAATGGCACTTTGCTGGCATATATTACGCTATATGGACTAATTAAAGTGGGTCTGTCTTCCTGGGTCGGTATGAGTATTAGGCACAGAGTAGATGTTGCTTAATTAACATAATGCTTCCAAGGCTATAGGATGTCTCAAATTTCACAAAATGACACTTTGAGGCTGGACAGAGTTTCAAAGTTACAGTTGAAATTGATAAATTCGTTACCTGCATCGTTAACACGTTCCTTCAGCATTTCAATTTCTGCAACAGAAGCGACATAATACTTTGTGAAAGCACAGCATGAAACATGAGGGAAAATAACAAAATAGTGAAAATATTTGTTTATTTCCAATAACTTTGCTATTGGGATTGAGGGCGGAGGTTAATAACAATACAAGGAATTCAGACATTGTCTTCCGCAGAAAGAAGGATGAATTTCCAGACTGCTGAACTAACAGTGGATTTGACCCTGGAGAGAGCGTCTTTATATACGAGGTGTAGGTATGGAGGTTCAAATTAGCATGCTAACAACACAAGATCTCTTTTCCCCTTGTGGCCTGTCCTAAAATTAAAAAAAAAACTTCAAACCTGATTGTCCTTCGTGGTTTTCCTCACACTTTCTTTACATATTGAGACTCTTATCTAACAACTTCACATCGTTAAAGAGATAGAAAGAACTGCCGATCCTGAAGTCAGATTTAATACAGTGTGGAGCTGGAGGAACACAACAAGCTAGGCAGCATCAGAGGAGCAGGAACGTTGGCGTTTCAGGCCAGGAACATCTTCAGAAATGGGGGAGCGGGAAGGTAGCTCAGAAATAACTAGAGAGAGGAGGGGTGCAGCTGGGGAAGGTACGTGGGATGGTGTTTGCTGAGTGCAGGTAGGGAGCGGTGGAAATTGGTCAGTGAGATGGGAGGAGCAGATAGGTGGGAGAGAGGATGGACAGGTTGTGTCAGGTCAAGGGGGTGGAGATGAGAGGGAGTATTGGTCATGAGATGAAGCCGGGAATATGTGACGCCGTCCAGAAACTGGAGGAGCAGCACCTCATATTCCGTCTTGAGAGCCTATAACCGAATGGTTTAAATATGGATTTTACTAGGTTCAAAATATCTCCACCCACGGCTTGACCTAATTTCCTCAGCCCCACCCCTCCCCTCTGTATTTATTTCGGAGATCCCTTCCCCTTCCCCATTTCTGAAAAGGGATCATGACCCGAAACTTCCACTTTCCTGCTCCTCTGATGCTGCTTGGCCTGCGATGTTCCTTCAGCTCCACAGTGTGTTATCTCAGGTGGTTGAAGGTTATTTTGTCAAATGTGAAAACTAAAACAAAACAAGACGACTAATAGGCAAAACATAATGGTTATATGAAGTTCTCAGGCTTTGGAGGTGATAATCTGCAATGACTAGTTCAGGGACACTATTCTTCATTTTAGGAGAAATGGTTTGACGGGTCAATCCGAAAAGCATTTATTCCACTTGCTATTGACGATCACTTTGAGGCATATGATTAATATTGAGGCGGGCAGCATCAGTTCAAAGTTGGACTGGAGAGTGCGTGAAGTTTGGCAAAATAAGTTAGGACATGCCGTTGAGAGAATAGGGACATCACCTTACCAGAAAGTTAGCAGGCGAATTTTACTTAACATCTCCACACAAACAATCTCTTTGAGATTTCTGTGTATGCTGATTGTCAATTTGTTGACTTTGTAATGAAAGAGACACTAGGAGCCATCAAATCATGGAGTAGGTACTGAGCTCAGAGGATCTGAATCCAGGGAGGAACATAATTGAAACAAGCCACAAAACATCTAATGAAATGCAACAGCAGAAGCAGAAAAAAATGATATCATTGAGCAAATAGAGCAACCACTGAAAGTTGCACGATAGGTAACCAAGGTCGTGCAACTGGAAAGCCACAATTAGCATTGCTGTTTTGATTATGAATTTGAAAATTCAGCAATATATGATTAAAATGGAATGAGCATAAATTGTACCTTACATAGTACAGGAGTGTTGTTGAAAGAAGAAATGGAAGGATTATATCAAGAATGCGTAGGGATATTTATCAGAAAAGAATTGACAGCGTTTTTATGACCTAGGAGAAAAGGCCGACTAAAGTTTTGATATAATGTAAGGACGCAGGGGAGAAAGCCTATGCGTCCTTCTGTGGTAATCCATGCTTATCAGGTACCAATATAAAACATAAAACCCGTAAATGTACATGGGTTATCAAGAAACTGGTTGAAACGTTAAGGTTAGAATTTAAGACACAATCACACACTGATTGAGTCAGTATTTTTATGCATTAAATGGAAAGTACACAAAAGGTTCTTGAGTACATTTGTAGCTTAGGTTGTGGACGCTGTGGCTGGTTCACTCGCTGAGCTGGTTTGTAAGTTCGCAGACATTTCATTACCCTGCTGGGTAATATAATCAGCGCAGCCTCCGATGAAGCGCTGATGTGTTTTCCCGTCCGTTATTTAAACTCTGGGTTCCATTGGAATTGGCCATCTCGTAACCAGTTTTTCTTTGTCGTGGTGTGTATATAAGGTCTAATTCTATGTATTTTTTAGTGGCCTTCTTGGTGGAGAACAAAGCCTTGGCGTAGGTTTCCTATTTCCGGGCCAATTTGAGCGTACTGCATCCAAAAGTGTCTAAAGTTCCAAGTGAGCCAAACACATGCGTATAGAACATATGGCTAGAATACCATAGATAATTATTATCCAGCTTTTCAATGAGAGACGGGTCAAGGATGCTGGACTGGAACTTAAAGAACGACATGAATTGTTTGAGTTTATGCACTGTTTGTGCGCGTCGTATCTGAGTAATCCGATGCAATGTCATGGTAAAAGCAACACTGCGATCTGCAGCGCTAACGCACATTTTATCAAATATTCTGATGGAAGCTTTAATGGTCAGTATGAAATAAAGCTGTTCACGGAACTATAAATTACAGATGTTATGATAATCCCATAAGCAAAAGATTTCTGACAATAAGATTCAAACTACTGACAGCCATTTTATATGCATAATTTCAAGTTGGTTATTTCTTTACAAAACATTTCTCTTCTTCATATGGAACTAATTAGTAATCAACAAAAAAGGAAGATATGTGTGCAAGCAAATTCCTTTGTTACGGATGAATGCTGCATAACGTGTGAATCAAAAGTCAGTTGAAATTTAAGCATGTTTTGAACACAATTACCAGTGACAGCACTCTTGCCTCTGAAACAACGACTATTAGAGCTCACCAAAATAAAAGATAGTATTAATACAAGTTGGAAATTATTAAAAAAAACGTCTTTCTTGAGAAAAGAATGAAAATGGAGAATGGAATATGATGACAACGGAAAAAAAAAACTTTTGAGATAGAGAATCCTTGCGCCTTGAATGAAAGTAAGTAACATGGGGTAGTAGAGAATGCTTATGAAATATAACGCATAATATAACACTTAAACAATAGATATTACAAAAAAAAGAGATATATGGGAATAACATTCTGCCTCACAGGAACGTTGTGATGATAATCTTATTTTAATTGTGCTGCTTTATGTGATACTTATCCAAGCTAATTGCACATAATTATATGCGTCATTGTTTCATTAATATTTTAGTCATTGATTTTGAATGTTAAAGTTAACACTTACCTTTAAGTTTTCCCTTCATACTACTTTCTGCAATGTATTTTGATGTCACGAATTATAGAAGTATACATAATGCAGTGAACCAACAGAAAGCATCTTAGTGCTCGTAATAATTAGTATGTCACGCACAATTACTAAATGGATGTATCTGAGAATGAAGCGTAATAGGAGGAACAGCTAAGGAAGTAGGAGAAGTAGCAGAAAATCAGATATAGCTGAAGATGATGAAGGCTGTGCAATGGTAGATGAGAGAAGGCAGACAAGAAAATGAGGAATTTCAAAGAGAAAAACAACCCTCACCCCCCAAAAAATTGAAAATGACACGACATAGTGGATGAAAAAAGGAAACAGAATTTCTAAACGACAGGTAGGTTAACATCTAAAAATGTTGCAAGAAATTCTAGTGACAGTGAATGGGTGTACAAGGTTACATATGACATTTTAAACAAAGATGAACATTTTCTCTGAGTTTTGCTGGACCAGGTGTTTATCAACAATCGAAAGGAGGAGGGAATTTATATTTGTTACGAGACAATGAATACCATTTTCAAAACCTTGCACAAATCAAAGAGAGGCATGCCGGACGGAACTCAGACCATCCAACAGAACATTCGAGCAGTTACTGTACGATGCACTTAAACCATTAAATATAATAGACAACTAAATTAAGGTGAGTGAAGGGAGGTTTAGAGTGGAGAGATGAGAAATGGGAATAGCTCGAGAGTGCTGATGTCAGGAATTCTTGGCCTGATCATAAGTTCGTAATGATATCAGAGACCAATAGTTCACAACATCTCTTGCAACCTCAGAATGGCGTGAGGGGGTGACTGGAATTGAGGGTAAAATAAGTGAGTGCATCTCAAAGATTGAATTTAAAACGATTTCAGTCTTCCCCTTAGCTAAGTAGAGGAGATTTGCCGAAATGCATTTCTTTTTTCTGCATTAAAATAGAAAAACAAATAAATGCATTTCCATTTAGTGCTGATAAATTGAGGGAGCTTGTTCATAAACAGAAAATGGTGAAGGAGCAAGGTAAATGATGAGGTATGGCAACATCTGTGGAGGGAGAAAAAAAGTTAATTTTTCAAATGTGATACTAGAAGAATAATGATACTGGATTGCAGTTAAGATTACATTTCTTAGCACATTTAATCTTCAACAAGTGTTGAGCTCCCCAGCATTTCCTGCATTGTTTTGAGATATCAGTCAAAGTATTTTGCTTTCAGTGAACGATCTGGTTGCCTTCTGGGCTCATGAGACAATGAACCTTATGTCGTCTGGAAGCTACATGCTCATAATCATTACAGAACATCATAAATACTGGTATGAAAAATGTCATGTCTTGAGCTTTCAGAGCTTACTGCATGGTTACTACATCTTTAAAATGAATTAAACGTATGGCCAGCATTTGGTAATTTATCTGTGTCTACTTGAATAAAGGATCACTGGTGAGGAAGTGTTGGATGTGGGTATATTTCCAACGTTTAAAAAAAATTTAGATAAGTGCTTGAGTATGAAAGGTTTGGAGGGATATGGGCCAGCAGCAGGCAGATACGATCAATTTAGCTTGGTAGAGATAGTAGGAACTGCACATGCTGGACAGTCTGACATAACAAGGTGTAGAATTGGATGAACACAGCAGGCCAAGCAGCATCTGCTCCCAGGATGAGGCATTCCACTCCCACATCTCTCAGATGCACATCTGCTAATGTGGTATACTGCATCCGCTGTTCCCGTTGTGGCCTCCTCTACCTCGGGGAAACCAAGCTGAGGCTTGGAGACTGCTTTGCAGAACACCTACGCTCGGTTAACACTAAACAACTATACCTCCCAGTCGCGAACCATTTCAACTCTCCCTCCCAGTCCGCAATGACATGTCCATCCTGGGCCTCATGCAGTGCCACAACGATGCTACCTGAAGGATGCAGGAACGGCAACTTGTATTCCGCTTGGGACTGGGAGGAGCAGTAAGGCTGACGTTTCGGGTCTAGACCCTTCTTCAGAAATGGGGGAGAGGAAGTGGGATTTGAAATAAATAGGGAGAGAGGGGGAGGCGGATAGAAGATGGATAGAGGAGAAGATAGGTGGAGAGGGTACAGACAGGTTAAAGAGGCGGGGATGGAGCTAGTAAAGGTGAGTGTAAGTGGGGAGGTAGAGAGGAGATAGGTCAGCCCAGGGAGGACGGACAGGTCAAGGGGACTCGATGAGGTTAGTAGATAGGAGATGGGGATGGGGCTTGAGGTGGGAGGAGGGGATAGGTGGGAGGAAGGACAGGTTAAGGAGGCGGGTACTAGCTGGACTGGTTTTGGGATGCGGTAGAGGGAGGGGAGATTTTGAAGATTGTGATGTCCACATTGATACCATTGGGCTGCAGTGTTCCCAAGTGGAATACGAGTTGCTGTTCCTGCATCCTTCAGGTAGCATCGTTGTGGCACTGCATGAGGCCCAGGATGGACATGTCATTGCGGACTGGGAGGGAGAGTTGAAATGGTTCGCGACTGGGAGGTATAGTTGTTTAGTGTGAACCGAGCGTAGGTGTTCTGCAAAGCAGTCTCCAAGCCTCAGCTTGGTTTCCCCGAGGTAGAGGAGGCCACAACGGGAACAGCGGATGCAGTATACCACATTAGTAGATGTGCATCTGAGAGATGTGGGAGTGGAATGCCTCATCCTGGGAGCAGATGCAGCAGAGGTGAAGGAATTGGGAATACGGGATGGCATTTTCCAGGAAGGTGGGTGGGAGGAGGTCTATCCTAGGTAGGTGTGGGAGTCGGTGGGCTTGAAATGGATATTGATTTCTAGATGGTTGCTGGAGATGGAGACAGAGAGGCCCAGGAAGGAGAGAGAGGTATTAGAGATGGTCCAGATGAACTTATGGTTATGGTGGAAGGTGTTGGTGAAGTGGATGAACTGTTGGAGCTCCTCGTGGGTGCATGAGGGGCCGCTGATACAGTCATCAATGTAACGGAGGAAGAGGTGGGGATTAGGGCCAGTGTAGCTATGGAAGAGGGATTGTTACACGTAAACTACAAAGAGGCAGGCATAGCTTGGGCCCATGTGGGTACCCATGGCCACCCTCTTTGTCTGTAGGAAGTGCGAGGAACTGAAAGAGAAGTTGTTGAGGGTGAGGACGAGTTTGGCTAAGCGGATGAGGGTGTCAGTGGAGGGGGACTGGTCGGGCCTGCAGTACAGGAAGAATCGGAGGTCCTTTAGGCCATCTGTATGGGGAATGCAGGTGTGTAGGACTAGACGTCCATGGTAAAGATGAGGTGTTGGGGACCGGGGAATTGGAAGTTCTGGAGGAGGTGGAGGGCGTGGGTGGTATCACGGACGTAGGTAGGGAGTTCCTGGACCAAGGGGGAGAAAATGGAGTCCAGATAGGTGGAGATAAGTTCAGTGGGGCAGGGGCAGGCGGTGACAATGGGTCTACCAGGGCAGTCGGGTTTGTGGATTTTGGGAAGGAGATAGAAGCGGGCGGTGCGGGGCTGGGGAACGATAGGGTTGGAGACTGTGGGTGGGAGGTCACCTGAAGTGATGAGGTTGTGGATGGTTTGGGAGATGATAGTTTGGTGTATTGTGTTTGACATGGACTGGTTGGCCTGAAGTGCCTGTTTCTGACCTGTTTGACTCTATGACTCGATAGAAGTGAATGGAGTAACAGGAGCAATGTTATGGCTTTTTGGGATTTTGAAATATGCAACAAACCATTTCCACTGACCTGCATCTTGAAGACCAACTTTTAACTGTTCTAGTTCTAGAAAGATAAGTTGAAAAAAATTTAGGAAAGTTATACCTCAATTTTCATCCCGTAACAAGGAGACATAATCCTGCTATAAGCACCCTGTATTGAAAGGCTGGATACACAATTTCATATTCTTTCTGAATAAATCTTGAGTTAGGTTTCTTCGTTGAGTAGATACAATTTGCCCACAGATAGAAATATGACAATATCTATTGATCAATTATTGTTACCGAGCAAATAAATGAACTTAGCAATGGTTTGCCTTCATGCATCATTGATGTTGCGTGGTTTTCTTTGCTAAATGGCTTTATACAAAAAGAAACGTATTTTTCTTTGCAACACAGTGAGGCATTGCATTGCCTGAGCACCAAAAATCTGGTATAGATTCAGTTCATTTCCTCTATGGAGAAATTACACTTTGGTGTGGGGTTTGAGCGCCTGTGAGCTTGCCATGATTTCTTGAATTTCACAAAATATATAAATCTAAGAAGAAGCATATCATTTTCTATTTTGCAGATTCAGTTATGAATTTTCAGTCGAAGTCAGGTTTTGCTATAGGCTTGCTTTCGTTTTTCTTCCACTGACAACTAATTAACTCAGTGAACCAGGAAGAAATTGTAATCTTGGCGACCAATTACTTGCTAGAAACAGATGTCGACAGATATGTAAAGAATCAGATGATTTAATCTGTTCTTCGGTTCACCTGTGCGAAGTTAATTATCTCCTTACATTGCAAGTGAAACCTTCTACACCTCTCGAGGGCGATAATTAAATAAAAAATCAGTACTCATTAATTTGGTCCTAACTAATATAGTTCTCATTTTGTCTTAGTTGTACCCGAGTTCAAATCTCCTTACCAGGGAAAACCTCTTTCCAGCATCTAAATTCTTAATAATTTTAAGGTTTCAATGTAGATTTTGAAGGTTTAAATGAGGTCATCCCTCATTCCCTAAAATTGAAATTTTCGGCCCGGTTTAATGAATCCATCTTCGTCTTGTTTAGCATTGATCACCGGAAATGAAAGGTCTACAATATGAGGTACAAAACTCAGTTGCTTCACCCTCATCACTAATAGAAATTTCCCATGTGATGTCCTGTTTCAAATGATGTAGAAATTTTCATTTGATTAGCAGTCAGCCATTAGTTTTCCCCTCCTCTACTATTTAATTTGATCGAATTCCAAGTCGATTAAAATAGTACAAACAAGTCAAGAATGCCAACTGATTTGCCCTTACAATAATCAGCCCTCATACCAAAATATCACCAACTGGTAATTTATACCGTATTGTTAAAAGAGCAAAAATAAATTCTCCACTAGAGTTTCCACTTGTGAAATCTACAAAATGGTGTGTGAACATTTGAATAAGTAGATGATCAGATTGCAAGGGCAAAGGAAAATGTTAGCTTCTGAAGTATGCCTCGCGGCTAAAATGGAAAAGAAAATTCGAAAGGATTTGCTATGTTCATTATTCACTCAATTTTCAAAGCTATATTAATCCCCATGATACATAATAATGCAGGAAGGTAACGCTGTTTTGCTCACCAATAACAAAATTTTGTTCATTATTTTAAAAAAAAATTGTAAATCGTTACGCCCTTACGAAAGCAGAGACACAATACAAATTGAGATAAATGCTGTTTATAGCCATTAATAAGCTTAAAATACCATTGCCTTTGATGTTTTTCCAATGAATGCGAAATGTGATGATTGAGTGTAAACGTGGGCTTACCATTCTCTTTCCTGCTTAGCTTTTGTTCTGAAAGGAAGATAAAATAATTATTAATTAACGCTGAAAGTGGACACTAAACGTCATTGCCAATGAGATGAATCGTCACGTCTTAGAGAGGCAGATGAGGACATTTACATACAATTTCTTTCTGAAAAGAGACCTTTTTGGACAATTGCATATCTCTCAGGTTTGCAGCGAAAGGGAACAACCAACCAAAGAAAAAATACAGAAAAACTAGCTTATCCTGCTCATACATCCTTGTTTCTTTCAATTTCTCCGCGTGGATACCAGTGTTCATATTTCCATTTATGCTGCTTATCACATTATGACTAGTCCAAAAGTCTCTCAAATCATCAAAGCATGTCTTTAAAATTTAAAGCGTTTTTCCAAATAATTATCCAAAGGGATAAATTTCAGATCTTGACTTGTATTTAACTACAATTTTTAAACAGCGATTAAATTCATTTCTGTGGTTATATCCCTGAATCCTTCAGTATTGACTACACCCGTTTTCCGTGGGCTATGTGGACCCTTCTATTTTATTTCGAAATGGAACACATCTCACTCGATCATTTTGGAAGAACTGCGTCAGTAAAGAACATATTCAACATCTATATCAATGTATTATGAGATGAAATTATTTGGTCATGCAGAACTTTAGTATTGCTGAATAAGACTTGGTTGTTACAAACCTTTTGTCATTCATTCATCAGAAATGTCTCAACATAGTTAAGGGATTTAAAAAAAAACATTTAAACTGTAGGTGACAAGAGTGATGATTGGTTAGTAAATTGATTAGGATTTAAAGAGCGTTTGCTATACAGAATGGCCAGATAGTGATGACTGAAAGTTGAGTATCATGAAGAGCACACCATTTGCTCTGAGAAGTCCACCAGCCAATTCCAAACACTTCGTTTGTTGCATTAAATAAAAAAAAAGTAAAATGTGTTTCTTTGCCTGTTCTGTATGTCAAAAATGGCAACCGGTCCATGAATGAATGTTGATTGAAGGAGCCAAAAGTATACCACACTACAAGGTCATGCTTAATTTGTAGTCATTCAGCTCTTGTACACTTTCAAAGCTGCAAGTTAAAATCCTTTCAATATGAAATGCATTAGAAGGTATCAACGCCTTGTGAGAAGACCCAGATAAACGTTCAGATTGCCAGAGCTTGTAATAAAACATTTTGTCTACTGCTTCTGCAGTTTGTAAGCCAACCGACATTTCATCATGCATTTATTAATACACTCTTCTTGTGAATTGCTGTTTTATTGCAATTTGAAGTAACCTTCTTCACTTGCTTTGTCACAAACATATAAACATCTTTCAAGTATTAAGTTATTTCTGCTAAATTTCAAATGATTCTCAGCTTATCTCTATCTTAACTTTACACACGTTGTGATAAATCTTTCCAACGAACTGATACCTCATTAGCTTTTATATTATCTTACACAGGTTACATTTTTCGACAATGAATTATGGAGTTATTCCAGTGTTTGTGTGAAACTGTTTTCATGGAATAGTTTTCTTACACCATGAGATCAAATATTTTAGAGTTTTATACCCAAACTTTAATCGTAAAGACAGCAACAACTTCTTGTGTTGCGGTTTCCTATTACAGTTACAATGCGCATAAGTTAGATGTCAGTGTAATCCAATCCACAAAAGTAGTCAATGAGCGGAAAGAGAGCCGAGACGGAACTAAAAAAAAAAATGCAAATACATTACTTTGGACGACAGAGGAATTATCGCCTGGGTAAGAAATAAATGAGTTTGGCAAAAGTGAACGGAATATATTTCAAAAGGAGTTTGATGAATGCTGTCGACGAGTTGAAGACAAAGATAGGAACATGAGAATATGTCCTCCTAGCTTTGACTGAGATTTTAGTTAAGTATAGGAAACCTTTGATAACTCAAAGGTCTTGCGGGTAATCTGATATCATAGGAGGATAGAAGCGGTGAGACTGTTCGCAACATTGTTCAAGGAATAAATTATATCAGTGAGGGTTGAATGCATATTAGAAAGATCATTAAATAAGTCAGACATAGTAGGAACTGCCGATGCTGGAGAATCTGAGATAACATGGTTTAGAGCTGGATGAAAACAACAGGTCAAGCAGCATCAGAGGAGCAGGATAGCTGACGCTTCAGGTCAAGACCTTTCTTCAGAAATGGGGGAGGGGAAGGGGATTCTGAAATAAATAGGCACCGAGGGGGAGGCAGATGGAAGATGGATAAAAGAGAAGATAAGTGTAGAGGAGACAGACTGGTCAAAGAGGCAGGGATGGAGCCAATAAAGGTGAGTGTAAGTGGGGAGTTAGAGTGGGGAAAGGTCAGTCCAGGGAGGACGGACAGGTCAAGGAGACAGGATGAGTCTGGTAGGTAGTAGGTGGGGGGTGGGGGTTGAGTTGGAAGGAGTGGACAGGTGGGAGTAAGAGCGGACAGTTTAGGGAGGCGGGTATGAGCTGGACTAGTTTTGGAATGCGGTTGGGGGAGGGAAGATTTTGAAGCTGATGAAGTCCACATTGATTCCATTGGGCTGCAGGGTTCCCTAGAAAATGCACTTGCCTGTCCTTCCTCCCACTTTTCCACTCCTCCCACCTCAAACCCCAAACCCAACTACTACCTACTAACCTCATTACGCCTCCTTGACTTGACTGTCCTCCCTGGACTAACCTATCCCCGACCTAACTCCCCACCTACACACACCTTTACTGGCTCCATCCCCGCCTCTTTTACCTGTATGTCTCCTCTCCACCTATCTTCTACTTTATCCATCTTCCATTCACCTCCCCCTCTCTCCCTACTTATTTCAGAATCCCTTTCCCCTCCCCCATTTCTGAAGAAGGGTCCAGACCCGAAATGTCAGCTTTCCTGCTCCTCTGATGCTGCGTAGCCTGCTGTGCTCATCCAGCTCTACACTGTGTTATATTAAATAAGCCAGACGTCTCGAAGTAGAAAGAGAAAGAGAGAGAAAAAAATATCAATCGAATTGTGGCAAGAAAGCTGCTCATTTTGTACTGTAGGGCATAACCAATCATAGAGAGTTGGAATACCATCTATCTCATTGCGTGTCTGTGATCTGTGATAATAGGAAAGTTATCATATTTGATTTAAACTCATCAGATTTTAGCTGGCTTAGATTTTGCGTGTGGTGCAAGTTATCAAAGAAGCAAAACTCTTAAATTTCAGCTTTTAAAAAGTTTTTAGCCAGTATATTAAAAGGAAGCCGAACCAATAAGTGCACTGTTCGGGGTATAATCTTCAGAATTGAGATCGGGCAGGTATAAGTAATGGGGGCATTTTTTGAGATAGTGTCGAAAACTCACACCTATAACACGCTGGAAAAGTTTGAACCTGTTTCAGAAATAACATTTCGATAAACGGAACAGGCACACATGTTCGAAGATGAGATACCATTTGGCAGACTTCGAATGGGAGCAGCTATTTGAGGTTAAACTATCAGAGCATTCAAGGGGGAATCGGCAAAATTAGAGGGCAAATATATTCTTGTAAAAACACATCATGGGACCAAGACCTGTGAATCATTGCCATCAAGTAACCTCAAGGTTAGGATTAAGAAGCAAAATGAAAGTTATTGCGTGATGATAAGCGCACAGAACGAAGTAAAAGGGTAAATAAGGAAGCAGATAAAGAGTGTGAGAGAATATTGGTGGTTGACTAACGAAAAACACTAAACATATTAAATATATGAAGAACGAGCAAATAGCAAGGAAGATAAGATTAGCTGTTAGGGACGTTAAAGATAAATCGTCTGTTGACTCATAAGAATTGTGCACTGTTCATGTGAAAGTTTCATTAATGGAAAAGGGTGACACAGACATTGGGACAAATGACTGTGAATTGTTGAGAATTTTAAAAAAAAGTTGAGAGAATGAGGTTTTCGAGGATTTACCACACTTAAAAGTTGATAGGTGGCTGGGCACAAATCAGTTACAACTGGAATTGCTGTAGAAGGCATGCAGACATAGATCGTGTGATAATTTTCAAACCTGCTGGACACGAGTTAATTGCTAAAAAGAGTGGAATACTGCTAAAATTGTTTGTTCCATGAAAAGAAAAAGAGATAGGAAATTGAACATCAATAAATTTAACCTCGAGAGTGAAGATGGCAGTGAAAATCAGCCTGTGGGACATGAAATACCTCCACGTGTAGAGATACAGATTATTCTGACAGTCATCATGAAATGTTAAGGGAAGGTCGCATATGAGAAATTTTCTGTTTTTTTTGTTAGAAGTAAAGCAATATTGTTGATGAAGACAAATAATTTGTTATAGTCTTCATGAAATTTACCAAGGATCTTAATTTGGTCCCCAATGCTACATCTCTCAAAACAATTGGTTCATATAATGTGATAACGAGAAATGCACGGAATGTTCCAATTGTGCCTTTCCCAGAATCCAAGAATCCAAGATCAGGATCCAGGATGCAATATTGGTTAAAAGGCAGGAAGCAGAGAATAGTTCCCAAGGGATGTTGCTGGGCTGACAATTTTCATGTCAGTCTCAATATTCAATGATATATGCAGGTAAATATTATGGTTACGACAGTACATGGAATATGTTAAGAAAAAACTTCCTTTGGGGTTGTTCATTCATTAGACCAAAATCTATAGCCCATCAACAATTGCCTAGAACTCAGTTGAATCAATTACATTGCTGTGGATCTGGACTGCATGTAGGCCAAGCAAGGTTACAACAGTAGATTTCCTTCCCTGAAGGACATTAGTGAAATAGATTTGTTTTTCTGATAATCGACAACGGTCATGGGTGGATTCATAATTTCAAATTGTTTTTATTCAATTCAAAATCTGTCACCTGTTTCCATCCGCCTCCCCCCTCTCTCTATTTACTTCAGAACCCCCTTCCGCTCCCCCATTTATGAAGAAGGGTCCAGACCCGAAACGTCAGCTTTCCTGCTCCTCTGATGCTGCTAGGCCTGTTGTGCTCATCCAGCTCTACACATTGTTATCTCACATTAGCTGAATTTTTGTGTGATGAATCTTAGCCGATTCATAGATCAACTT
The DNA here is from genome assembly GCA_024137785.1 of Ginglymostoma cirratum. Taxonomy (NCBI): domain Eukaryota; kingdom Metazoa; phylum Chordata; class Chondrichthyes; order Orectolobiformes; family Ginglymostomatidae; genus Ginglymostoma; species Ginglymostoma cirratum. Next base: position 2,296,652 of record JAHRHZ010000141.1, on the reverse strand, counting down.
TCCACCCAAGCAGCCTAGTATTAGTCTAACGTGCAGAGTCCATCAGATTATTAATTCGTTCGTGTAATGTGATAATGAGAAATGCACGGAGTGTTCCAATTGTGCCTTTCCCAGCGTTTGGTACAGGTCCAGGATAACTTGCAAGCATTTGTATTGTATTCATCTTCTAATAAAAGCAATGAAAAGACATTGGTTCATTAACACAAAAATTCAGCTAATGTGAGATAACAATGTATAGAGCTGGATGAACACCACAGGCCGAGCAGCACCAAAGGAGCAGGAAAGCTGAAGTTTCGGGTCTGGACCCTTCTTCATAAATGGGGGAGCGGAAGGGGGTTCTGAAATAAATAGAGAGAGGGGGGAGGCGGATGGAAACAGGTGACAGATTTTTAATTGAATAAAAACAATTTGAAACAATTCTGATAATTCCCTTTTTATCTATGCCTTGTGCCCTTCATTTGAGTGGTAGCCAATCTACAGCCAATAAAACTCTTGCTGTTCCAGAAAACATGAATGAATTAATATATCACTGGACCTTTCTAAGGGAATTAACAATTTAACGTGTTCTATTCATTTTCAGATAAAGACAAATTTTAGATAATGCCATATACGTATGCTGCGTACCTGTCCATTATGGATTAATGCACTTTGTGCTCGAATCCTTAACGTTTCTCGTCATCCGCGCTATCACTCAACACTTAAAAGAAAATTCAATCCTCATTCCTGGACGTAAAGTTGGCGATCTTCTATTCTTCACATTGACGTCTATCTTAGATTAAGATGTCCCATTTTCATACAGTCATAAAGTCATATCGCATGTAAACAAGCTTTTCAATCTAACTTGGCAATGCTGAAAATGTTCCTAAAACAAATTAGCCCGATTTGCCTGAATTTGGCTCATGTCCTTCTAAACAATTTCGATTTATGTACATATCCAAATTTAATTTAAATGTTGTAAATGTGCCTGCATCTGCAATTTCTCTTGCAGGTCGTTGCACACACGAAGCAAACATTGTCTGACAAATTTGCCTGGAAGTTCCTTTTAATTTTTTCTCTTCTGGCCTGAAAAATATGCTCCCTAGTTTTGCAATCACCCACCCTAAGTTAAAAACTTTTCTACTCTCCTTATCTAAGGCCTTTGTGTTTTTATAAGCCACAATAATGTCACAATTAAACATTCTATTCTCCAGAGAAAAAATGTTCCAGCCTACCCAGTCTATCCTTATAACCCAAACACTCCTGTCCTGGCAGCATCCTGTTAAACGTTTTCTGAACCCTCTCCAATTTGTTCGTGCCTCCCTTCAGCAGGGCAACAAGAAATGTACGCAAGTACTCATTATAGATCGATCCACACGGGTCCTTATTGTCTGCAAATTTACTTTCAAAGTTCTTGTTTCATACTTTCATTAGGATAATTAACAAGTATAATCTGATCGTTGCAACATCTGTACAGGATGTTTGGGGGCAATGTATGCAATACCGTTCTTTGAATGCATTCATCTTCACAGTATCGTAAGTTATTCAACATCTGAATGAATGTGCTGTCCAATAGATTCTTTTCAGTTGATAGCCTTAATACAGATTTGTTTCAATACCATGTCAAAACATAACGATAACCTCCTGAGAAAAGACGTTTACTTTATAAAGCTACACTAAATTTAAATCGAGTAGTCACTCAACCTTTGTATTCAAGCGGATTCCAGTGAACTTGCAGGTGGTCTTCATAAGTTAAGGCTTTTATTTTCATGTCTGAAGATTTGTAATTTGTGGAAACTTAAGTATTGAAATGAAACACAATTGAAATGTATACTCTGACCTGTTTCTTGTAGATTATTCTTTAACCTTTCATGCTCTGCAGAACAAAATGAGGGGTAAAAAAATTGTTACAATATTAAGAAGTAGACAATAAAGAAGAAAATATGAATGATTAAAAAGAGGAATTTTTTAGAAGAATGAGAAGAAAGGAAAGGTTGAAAACAAACCAGGTACACAGAAAGGAAGGAAGAATGGATGAGATGAAGAAAGAATGAGAGCGTGTGGGCCAAGTAGAAAAGGAAGAGGAAGAAAGAAGGAAGAATGGAGAAAGGAAGGTAGGAGAAGATGAATTGCGAGTGGAAAATAAAAGGGAATAATGAAGGAAGTAAGGACGAGAGAAGGAAGGAAGACAGTAAGAGAAGACTAACTTAAGGAAAGAAGAAAAATGAAGAATAGCAGGTTAAAAAAAAGAAAATGGCCTGAAGGTATTAAGAATGGAGGCAAGAATGAAATAAGGAATGAAGGATGCAGAAGTGAAAGAAAGTTGAAACACATGACTTCTTAACAAGAAAAAAAAATTCAAATGTAATTGATCCCATTTACTCAAAAGTGCATTGGTCAGACACAAATTTCCACGTAAAATAAGTCCACCTGACTGTGTAAGAGATTCTGAATTTAAAAAAAAAAACGTCAACTTAATAACAGCGATAATAGGTACTGCAGATGCTGGAGAATCCGAGATAACAAGGTGTGGAGCTGGATGAACACAACAGGCCAAGCAGAATCATAGGAGCAGGAAAGCTTGACGTTTCGGGCCTAGACCCTTCATCAGAAATCTATAACTAAATAACAGCAGAACATTCTGCCGGTGAGAGCAACATAAAGTGGAGCCCTGCTAGACTCCCAGTTTTGCGCAATGGTCATTGCCAAATTTCCCACCCAGGAATTTGAAAAGTTCAGTGGTTATCATGAGAAGAAATGATTCATCCAACTCTGACAAAGCAAAGCAGACAATTCCTTTTCTGACCTTTGTCTTTCTTGCTTATAGTGTATTCTGGTGGGAAGAGAAATTGATTGTATAAAAATATTGAGAAGAAAAGTTTATGTTGTCACCAATACAATTGTGGAAGTTGTTCTTGAGTGAGATTGCATTATCCAGGTGTCATAAATGCATCCTCAATGGATACATTAGTTCATGTACATTTCAACTAACATGAATTTCAACCCAGAGGTCCAACATTTTTGGCTTCCTCGCATAAATTATTGGTACCCAGTATAGAAATAAGAAAAAAAAATATGTTTTCAAAAACACTTCTATATAATTTAAAGAGACATCGATGGGGTGGGTGGGACAACGTCACATAAAATAGGAATGCAACTCCCAAGAATACCAGGCTTACGTGACAATTTAATAACTTACTGGTATGTTGTCCAATGCATTTCAACTGTATGCATTGTTCAGTCAACAACGTTAGAACTTAATGATTTTTTAAAAGCGTACGTGACGACTAAAATTTAAGAGGGTTAACTGAAATCATGCTTAAGCTCTATGTCTCAAGATATGGAGGACTTCTTCCACAGATGAGATATCCAAGCTCTTTCAGTTCTCCATGCACAATTGTTGGATTCCTATTTTGGCCTGGCTGCCTCACAGGAGACAATCATATATCTTTGACACAGCAGAAATAGTTGCAAAGTCATATGGAATGAATATTTACTGTGCAATTAAGACAGAACTAATTACTGCATAGAGGTTCATGTAGGCCTCCTTCACATACAATATCAGTAGCTGTCCTAGCACCAACACAAAAGTTTGGTGATGGTAAATCTACACAAGGTATCCTAGATACTTCCAGCAGAAAATAAGATTTACAATATGCTGTGAAAAAATCAGGCCTTATAAATCATAGTAGCTGTTGCAGGTTGACAGTTTCATATGTGTAATATTTGCGACTAAACATCAACTTCATTCACGTTAACAGCACTAATTTACAGGGAATACTGACTTTTGATTCCCCCTGGATTATGACTGCTGAGTGTTTTATTCTGTTAAACTGTATCATAAATCACCCAATGATAAATTTTGACGAAGCTTGTTAAGGTGATTGTAAAGTTCTCACGCATCTAGAATGTCATCAATGATGAACATTTTATTGCCTGGTCCGAGTTAAGAAGTCGCATTAGAATTGTTCACTGCATTTAAATCTCAGAACATCCAAATAATGTAACAATTCGGAGATAGCAAGAACTGTAGATGCTGGAGTCAGAGGCAACGGTGTCGAGCTGGAGGAACAAAGCAGGTCCGGCAGTAACAGAGGTTCCTGACCCGGAACGTCAACTTTCCTGCTCCTCTGATGCTTCCTGGCCGGCCGTGTTCCTCCAGCTCCAAACTGTGTTAATAATAATGTATCAACCTTTGTTTGAGACAAAGCTTTGGTAAAGTTCAAGTTAGGCTTAAACAACTTGACACTTTTAATTTGGACTGATGGTATAGACCTTATTGAAATGTGAGGATTCATTGCTTATTTTAGATAAAAGTAATTGATGAATTAGATGATAGGTGGACCAGACCAAGGAAGGATGGCAGAGATCGTTCCCTAAAAAAATTCATGAACTGACTGACTGAAGTTTTACGAAAGTAAATAATTCTTGTATTGTTACCATCAATGAGACAACGTTTTAGTTCAAGATTAGATCAATAGCTTTTACATTTTATCAGCTGATTTGGTTGAATTTTAAAGAATAAGTCTAGACTCCGATTGCCTATCGAATTAAATGTCACCTTCTCCATCTAACCCATCTTCAGAATATATTGTGCTCACCCATTTCCTGGATAGTTTCTTTCAGTTTTCCTATGGCTGAAATGCAGAAAAACATTTTGAAGCGTTTTAAATCATGCAAATCATTTTTTCAAATATCAGATTGAAATTTAAAATGTTACTTCATCTTTAATATCAAGCGGTGTGCCCATTCAATATAAACCTCAAAATTTCCTTCTAGTTCCTTTGCTAAAAATGTTTACAAAGTAGCAAGAACTGCAGATGCTGGCGTCAGAGTAAGCAAAGTGAGGAGCTGGATGAACACAGCAGGGCAGGCAGCATCAGAGGAACAGGAAACCTAACATTTCGGGTCGGGACCCTTCTTCAGAAAATAATACCTACACTTTGTTACATTGATCAATAATACTGCTTTCCTCTTTCTTTCAACACGATAAGTAAGCACATTTATGCATAGATAATAGCATGATAAGCTACAGAAAGATCACAAGCGTGCGAGACCATGAAGAGCTGAAATCAGAAGGAAAAGCTAGCATTCTTGCCCTCCTATCAGAGAAGCGAATTTAAAAAAACGAAGTAATATGTTTATGGCAGGCTACTTAAAGCTATATTACGTAAAACGATAGATTATTCATTTACAAGTGTATGCCTGCATTGGAAAAATCCTTCAATAGAAAAGGTCTTTTAACTCGTTATAATGATTAAGAAGTTCCTGGATAGGACTGAGAATGATTTCCATCATGAGCCGTGGTTTACAGAATTATTTTCATTTGAAGGCACCAGAAAGAGATAATATTTTTACTGCATAAAAATTCGTTGTTCTGGTAACTTGTTATTCAAAGGAATCAGCAATCAAAGTAAAGTCTTTCAGATTATAACTTCACGATTCTTATCTATCTAGACATATCGTAGACACAGGCAATGAAAAGACACGCAGAGAGTGCAGTTAAATGAAAATAAAAATATTTAAATTCTACACATGGCAGCTGGCCGCTCTGAAGTAAGACAATTTTTGCAGATACTTTTTTTATATTGAACGAATCTCAACAAATCAATCTATCCTTATCTGACAATATATGAATTTGGTATATTATTCCAATGTCAAACAGCTTCCACTGAAAATAGAATGAAAAAAATGTTTTATTTGTCTGCTGCCGAGGGATGGTGTTATGTGCAGATGTATGTAAATGTTGGTGCAGACTAATGGAGTTCCACCTTCTTGGGAAAGAACAAATACTTTGAAAACTAAACAAATAAAGTTGGAAAATGGAAACAAAATAAGCAGCAAACAACAATTGTATCAGAGATAAAAGGTACTGCAGATGCTGGAGAATCCGAGATAACAAGCATGGGGCTGGATGAACACAGCAGGTCAAGCAGCATCATAGGAGCAGGAAAACTTGACGTTTCGGGCCTAAACCCTTCATCAGAAATGGGGGAGGGGAAGAGGGTTCTGAAATAAATAGGGAGAGAGGGGGAGGCGGATAGAGGATGGATAGAGGAGATGATAGGTGGAAAGGAGGCAGACAAGTCGAAGAATCATATTCAGCCTGGGAACCCTGCAGCCCAATGGCATCAATGTGG
>JAHRHZ010000141.1:2088243-2290136 GCA_024137785.1 Ginglymostoma cirratum | reverse complement strand
TCTACTAACATCATCCCGCCCCCTTGACCTGTCCGTCCTCCCTGGACCGACCTATCTCCTCGCTACCTACACTCACCTTTACTGGCTCCATCCCCGCCTCTTCGACTTGTCTGCCTCCTCTCCACCTATCCTCTCCTCTATCCATCCTCTATCCGCCTCCCCCTCTCTCCCTATTTATTTCAGAACCCTCTTCCCCTCCCCCATTTCTGATGAAGGGTTAAGGCCCGAAACGTCAAGTTTTCCTGCTCCTATGATGCTGCTTGACCTGCTGTGTTCATCCAGCCCCATGCTTGTTATCCAGCAAACAACAATGTTGTTTTAACCCATCTTCCATTGTTTCACAACCGACAGCATTCCTTTGAAGTTGATTGTTGTTTCTTTGCAACCTCTAATTTTCACAGATCAACTTATTTTCAAATTGTCTCAGTTCAATCCTGGTCGTGTGAAAAATAAAATGAAATCCATACCTTTTCCGGTAGTTTACAGCAAAATCTTGATTTAGGCGGTTATGCTAACTCGATTGTTATTTACTTAAGTCGTTTCAATAGAGCCTTGACATTCTAGCTATAAGCAGAAACGGAAAAAAAAAACAAACTGCAATTTCTCTAGCGTAGGTGACAGATTTCTGTTACTGGATAAATGCCATCCTGGCAAAACTTATATGCACTTATGCTCATTGCTTTGCAGTTTGAAATGATCAACGAACGTTTGGTTCCGAGACAATGATCCAATTGTCACGGAAGAAGACAGTGCATGGATAAACAAATTATCTTTCTTGAGATATAAAATACTGAACATATTTTACTTTATCTCATGGCCTCAAGCGAATAGATCATTCGGAATGCATTCAAAAGTTCAATGAGCGTTTAACTGCTTCTAGTTACTGAGCGTTGGAGTTGTGCAATTTCACTTACCCTTATCCTTTTTGTCCATTTTTTGTTCTAAGAGAAATAAACAATCATTTAACAGTAAGCAACGCTCATTGAAGGATCAGAAAAATATGTTTTTGGTAACGAAATCAGCAAATCTCATCTCCACTCTTACTAGATATTTAATTAAGTGATTAATGACACTGATTAATGCATTCTTTACAAAATAGCGAAAAAAAATGATTTTTTTTGTCGAATGGGCCTCAAATGCTACATTTCTATCACGGTTCTCTTCTAATTTATTGACTTATTTTTGCTGGATTCTAAAGTGCAGTACTCATAAGGTATGTGGACGCTGAAATATATCAGAACATTTATACTTTCGGGTAGCATATGGAGCCCTTTCATGTAGAATGATTAGAGAGAAATTTGCATCAGCAATATTGAACCTCAGAAGGTACCGCAATGCAGTGTCAACCAGAAAATTCTGCCTCTAGGTTATACAAAGTTCTGTAAAGCAGCAAGGCAGTCTTGCTGTAAACAAATGGAACAATTATGCTCTTAAACCTTTGCCTGGCCGCGAGAAAAAATTTCAGGCCCCTGTTGTCCGCATTGCCCACCAAATAAGTTTACATATTCAACATCATTTCTCCAGAATGTCCAGCGATCCAGCTGATACGACTGCCGAACACATTTTCCCTTTCTGCTTCAAGAAGGGCGTGTCCCCTGCTCGACACGATCTACTTCTAAATATATCCTAAAATTCCGTTCTCTTAACTGAAGAAATTGTCCTTGCAAGCAATGAAGGTGGCTCTTTTGCACTTTCAACTCCAACTATTGAAGAGTTCATAGCCTAATAAGTTGCTGTCATGTTTATTAGCGGTTTACTTGTGGCTCTTTAAATTTCGTAGGCAGAATGCAATATGACAACTTCTAATTTTGTAGGTTAAACACAGACTGGATTATCATTTCACAGATCACGTTCATTCTGTCAGTTTGCATGTCGCTGAACTTCCAAATATATTATTTTCCCAATTTGCTGCTCTACCACCTATATGCCCAACTGCTACGGTAGCCCAGTTAATGGTTAGCTAAGCTCAAGGATCATTTACATTGGATGCAAGACAGCATTACTGAATCAACTGTTTAGTCGGCAAATTTAGTCCGTGGCATCTGCGTTCATCTGCTTCTCATACTTATGCTTCTCTTTCTCCCTCTCTCTGTTTTTGATTTCGTGTTTTTTTCTTCAATTTTTATTTTGGACCTTTGATAATTAAAATCCGCAGTCGTTGTTTAATTATAATAGGCAGTAAAATCTGTTTGCCTTTTGCATCATGATACATTGTGATATTTAATCCGTCTCTCTTCATTCACAACTACCTCTCAATTGATTTTGAATGCAAGGATTAAATCTTCTGTCCGTAGATTTAAGTTTTTTTGACTGTCATTTGTTTCACGTTCAAATGAACAATCATTGTTACTTATAATGTTAACTCAGTTTCTGGCAACGTATGCTGCCTTACCGTTTCAACATTTCTAAAATGTTCATTTCTTTTAAAACTCAACTTTGTTGATAATTGGCAACGTTGAGAAGAAAACAAGAAACAATATTTTGATATGTGAACTTAGAAATAGGTGAAACAAACTTATTGTACTAACCATATTCATAGATCTCAGTTTTCAAAGATTCAGTTTCTGTTTTTGTTAAAAAAAAGACTTTATTTAAAGGCTGTGTGACGAAAACAGGCTGCTGTAAATTGATAGTGGCAGGATAGAGTACGAGTTATTTTTACTTTTTATGCATGAATCATAATTCACCTGTATTGGATAAATTACATTGCATAGCAGTCCTGAATTGGAGATTAATTTATGTATTTGACTTCAGCTTTAATTATCTTTCAATTCCATCGTTGTTTGCCTGCTTTTCTCCGACATGCCATTTCCACGATTTTTATAAAATTTCTTGCACATCTTTTGAAACCATTATATACTACAACCCTCTTTTCCTATAAATTGCATTATTGGTAAACTATCCTAATATTTCTGAATCCTTCAAAGATCTGGAGTCTTTAACATCCTCATTCTGAATGATGCTAACATAGAGGCTTTTACTTCAGTTGTTCAGAAGCTGTGCACTGGAATTATGTTGCTGTCCTTTTCCTCGACCTCGGTTCTCTCTTTAATAAAACATTGAAACAGTGGTGTGTTATGACATTAGTTAGACTGTATAGTGTTAGGACATGCCAAAGGTCACGTGGCTCTAGGAGTCAGTTTCTTTCAATTTGCACCACGTGTGTTTCATATAGTCACAACAGTAGTAGTAGTTAATGGACAAAGAAAAACCCCAAACAATAGAAAGTAATTCAGGGTAATTACTAAACATAGGGGGAAAAACACAACGAAAACAGTAACATTTTCGAATAGACCTAATCTAAGTTTAGTTTAAAATATTCATTTATGGTGTGGTGAAAAGTAAATTGAAGCAACTTGCCTGCCCATTGAACGTTTATGTAAATGAAGCATCATTCTACTGATTCAGTGAACATGTTTTATACGACAGACCAGTTTCATTAAGGGTTGACCAAAGATTTAATTCTGACTATTCTTTTCAAAGTCGCCAAGCGAAAATTAGATTTGCATTCATTTAGTTGGCAATTGGTTGTCGACAGTTAAAGGAGTATTGAACGAATCGGTCATATTGGCTGCCATCAAGATGATTGGTCCTTATTATGCATTTTCTTTGAATTGTCTGACCAATAAGACCCACTTCTCCACTTGGGATAAAGCTACAAATTGTTCATTTCCCCTTTTCCTTTTTAAAGATAAGCATTTTTACATTCTTGATATTGTTTGCAATCGTCAAACAAACCCTGATCAAAACAGAAACAAAAACACCATTTCACTTCCTTAGCTTGCGTGTTATCTGTTTCACCATGTTGTTCAGAGACAGTCCCATCTCTTCTGAGATGTTTCATTCCCATAAATTGATGTATTCACAAAGGTGCAACTGAAAATCATTTTGTAACAAATTAACAGTTTTAAAAACATAACCACATTTCGAAGAATCTTAAACGTCATTTGTTAAAAAATAGCTTAGAAACTTCGTGATATTTAAGAGCTGCTTGCACTTTTTAATATGCACAGCTATGGATCAACTCATGAAATTTAGTTTTGCTTTGTTATTTTGCACAGGGAATGGATGACCAGCCAACGACCGCTACCTTTTAAAGTTAGTATTTAGCCTTTAGTTTCGTTTTTACTACACGTTATTGCCGTTTGCCTATCCTTACCCTTGCTTTTTTTGTCTAGCTCAGTTTCTAGGGAAACATAAAGTAGAAGTTAAAAAAGCAAAACAAACAATTACAGGGACAGGAAATATCAGGTGAACAACTCTAAAAGATCACTTTTTGTTTTTCCTGTCTGAACGGTAATGTCACTGCCCCTGTTTTGATAATGGCAGTTTATGAACAAGATCCTGTGTGAATAAATTCAAAGTAATAAATTACAATATGATGAAAATATTCCCGCTTTTGTTACACTTTCTTACCACCTTTCCTTATTTCTTTTTGCTCAGTTATCTAGGTAATTCCCTAACTAAAACAACACGTTTATTCAGGATTTCTGATGAAGGGCCTCGGCCCGAAACGTCAAGCTTTCCTGCTCCTATGATGCTGCTTGGCCTGCTGTGTTCATCCAGCTCCACACCTTGTCATCACGTTTATTCACTCTCACTATTTTGTCAGACTATATTAATCAAAATTATTTGCCACCCAAGTGACTTTTTTTTGGTTACTTGCTCAGGATTTTTTAAAAACTAATTCTTGTTTTATTCTCGATTAATTTGCCTCAGATCCCTTTACCTCCACTTTTGCATGCTCAGATTGTGGAATTTTATTCAAACTATGGAGGGGAATAAATACAAGTCAACACACTTAATCTTGGAATTTCCATAAACACAGTGCTAATTGCCATGATGAATGCTACGTTATGATTTTCTGTATAATACCAATTTTCTCAGTGCTTTAACATTGTGGGACCATTTTCAGTAGAATAATTATTGGCATTTTTTGTTTTTAGGACATGGATTTCTATAATAATTCACCATTTAGAGTATCCAAATTATTCTTATAAAATGATGATGAATCATTTTTGTTTTACAACAGCTGCCACTCCACCGTGATTTTAAACGTGGGTTTCCAATATTAAGGGAAAAAAAGAGATAAAGTTTAATTCCAGTCAATAAAATTCGTATTGGTGGTATCTTTGATGTGTTTGCATTTCCAATCACTGGCCACCTGGCTTTGTAGCATTAATGATACTCTTTCAGGGTATTGATGAATTGTTGTGATAAGACATTTTTTCATCTTCCTGACTTCAGCCATCATTCATTCATGGCTACATTTTAGTAATTTTTCATTCTTCCTAGATAGTTTTGCACAGCTCGAGTGCTTAAACTAGTCTGAGAGTATTCTGTAATCTGCTTCAATTTCTAACAAACCTGTTGTGCTATATGTTTGGAGAATTAGAATATAGGGCACATATCACTATGGAAATGCATCTCCCTCAAATTTTATTAACCATACTATGGACAAATGATTCACGATTATGTTTTGGGGTCGAACTCAGTGTCTGAAAATAAAAAAAAAACTTGTTGAAGGATTAGGCGTTGTAAATGTTTTCCTATGTCTATGCCTGTTCGATTATTTGGTGACAACTGTATGCTGCTGCATAAATGTTGCAAATCTGTTTTAAATAACTCCCTTCCATTATCAAGAAGCATTACGAATTGAGACTCGTGCTTGACTGATTCTGACAAAAGTGAACATTTCGAAAATATAAAGAACCCCAAGCAAATTATTTTTCATAATAAGTTTTATGTGGTGTTGAGCTGTTGGGTTAAATAGAAAATGACTTACCAAGATCAGCAAAAGCGTTTTTCGTTTTTTCCAGTGCTGTATGCGAATGATAACTCGAATAAGAATGAATTTGAGACTGTGCTTTGTGAGTGCCACCTCTAAATGAATCTGAACCCATTGTTGCTGTACATTATTGCATTGTTTACTTATTCTGAAATATGATGTCTCACATATTATCTGATGCCTCTGGAGACTTTACTGCATATGTTATCAGTGAAACGCATTCTTTAGTCAATATAGTCCATGTGTCATAAACAAAGTGGTCTGCACAACAGTGAAGACCCAATATATGTATGTCAGGGTGATTTCAGATGATAATCAGATAGTCCTTCTTGGCAGAATTATATTGCAAAACGCAAAATCTTGACAGTCGACATGACATTCAATAAACTCATGCATTTGATGACAGCCATTGCCAAAAACAAAATAGCACAAATACTGGTCAGTCAGGTGTAGAGATCAAAGCTGCAGACCACCAGACATAATAAGATAGGAAAACATGGTACGGTACAAACAACTATAATATTTTCAAAGAACACAGTTGAGTAAGAAAGACAATGACTTTCAACAGTAATGGGTCTGTTTGCAAATGAGCATTAGTGATGTGGGTGAAATCTCAAACTATAAAACACAGAGTGAAATGCGACTGACCTATTACATAAAATGTTACTGATGATCTCAATATAATTACTACTCAATATAAGTTATTTGCGACTTTGAGTTCCTATCATTTCAAAATTAAGACAAAAAAAAAATCCCATTGCATTCTCTGGCAGTTGGTCTATAGCATTTGCCATACTTTTGCCGAGCACATGTTCCTTCAATTACCTACATTGCAAGAATAAAGACTAAATCTTCATTTCGGCAAAGTTGTGAATGTTTAGATTAGTTTTTTCAGTATAATTAGCATGTATCATGAAAGAGTAGATTGTACAATTTCTACCAATTTTTCTCACATGGAGGTGTATGACATCAGATTAATCCACCTTTGCTTTGTAAACTGTCATCCCATAAAACCCGTAAATTCTATTATTGTACATTTCTGTGATAAATTCTTACAGTAACAAAAAGAAAAGATTAAGTCATCCTTCCTCCAACGTCTTGATGAGGTACATAATGGTAAGTGTATGAGATGGATACACAATCCTATTAAATGTCCATAACAAAGCATCGTGTCAGTTCAAACCAATTCTGGTCCACCAACTATTGCTGACTAATGATTATTCGGTGGAAAATTGTGAAATATTACCCCTTAGAAACCATCGATAATTATTAGCCTAGATCGGCTGAAGGTAGAGGGAGAAAAACATTTTTAAAAAATACACGCAAACTTCTGGAAAATCTGCACATTCTCGTTGAGAAAATTGGGGTTAACTATCTCTTTATATAGAAGTAAAATATTAAAATATATTCTTGTTTCTCACCTTTCGATTTGTTAGTTATATCGTTTTCTAAAGATAACATGTAAATAAATATTAGAAACTATTTTAGAGGTCTACCATTGTCTCCACGTCACAAAATGCACTCTTTCTCGCAAAATTGGTTTATGAATGTTTATTTGGCAATATGTAACAAGAAGATACCCACGTCAACGAATTCATGAATGTAAGGAATTGCTTTATGTGTCAAATACGAAACATCATCATTACTTATTCATCTGATGCTTACAAATATTGTAAAAGAACAGTGCTAGAAATCTGGAATGCATCCTTCACTGGCAAGGCAGAGAGTTGTTGCACATCTGCAATTGCTTTGGCTTGCCACATTCTTGCACCGCTGCAATTTGTATGGAAATGGACATTTACGGACCTGTTCAAACAAGAGGTGCTCAATTTTGTTTCAGGTGCATGGAGAGAAAGCTGACATAATTGAAGTTTAGGACTTTAATTACTTTGTAGAACTATGATTAGTGGAGGATTAGTGTCATTTGCACTGGACCTTTTCGGTGTGACATATCACATCCTAGAATGTTTTGATGGAGCCTTGGTCAGCTGGTTTACAACGAAGGCCTAGACAAAGAGTAGCCAATGTGAAAATCTTATGATTGTGAAAGAAATACATGCGTTCTGGAAACTCTGTTTTGACAAGCTGACAATTAACGGAAAAGCGGTTAGGTTATACAGACAAAAATGAAACAAATAATTCATTTCTAGGCGTGAAGCAGAAAAGCAATTTAAGTTCATTGGAAATATAAGCATGATAATGCTTTCAGAATTGCTTTGATCTTTGATAGATTTGCATGAAATGTTGTTGAGAAATGTTTCACATTGACAATAGCGAGGGATTTGTCATATATATAGAAATTATTCCCTTCCTTTTAGCAAACGGTCTGAAGAAGAATACATGATTGTTGGATATTTCTTTGTATTATATTAGACATGATCATCGCCTCAATGACAATTTTGTGCAAACAGATTCCATTATTCTTTTGGCAATCCTTTCTAAACCAATATAAAGGACACATCTCACAGGAACAGAAACAATGATTAGAAAGAGCAAACTGATTACCAACGTTCACAACACAGAATACTTTTTACTGAATACTCACGACAGTCCAGGAGTTCATTTCTAGATTTTGCCAGTTCTGGAGTGTGGTCACAGGAAAAAGTAAGAATGGTTATAACACAACCTCGAAAAATCAAGACGATATAAAATCAGAGCAACAATGTGTATTTGCTGGTTGGCTAGAAGTGAACAAACATTATGGTGAAGATTAAGAATGGGAAAAACTAGATCTGCAAAACACTGTGAGCAAAGAGAAGCACAAACGTCTTTCCAGTCATAAAATAAATGGTTATTTGATGAATTGCTTAGATGGTACAATGAAGAATTGCATTCCATTCGACTTGCCCTGATATGATAAAACCGCTGTACATTTTTAAATGACCTGTTTAATTAAAATTTCCTATTTCAACAGCTGTCGGTTTTTTTTAACAGCAACCAATCTAACTGTATTTCCGTACTGCTACTAGTGCAATGAGGATTTATTTAGTGTGAGTTACTGTGCTACTTCTCTGCTGTCTTTATTACAGGAATGAAGAATGATCATTTGAATGAGTCGTGATATTTGTAGCTGAGCGTTTATGGCATTACGAAGAATAAATTAATCATGGGAGAAGATAATGAATTATTGCAAGTTCGTTCATTCTAATTTGACAAGGAACATTTACTGCGTACCTGTAAATAATCCATTTGAATCCAATGGCAACAACACAATCAATAAAAAAATAACAATCATACCACATGGCGTTGTTAACCAAACCAATAATACTGTCAAAACCTCTTTTGAGAGATTAATTAAATTGAAATTGGAGACAATGAACAATTGGCAATCACACCAGCAATGGCCAACCTCTTTGTCAGGCAAAAATGAGAATATATTCAACGAAGCAAAATGGATGCAGAACAGCTGTAGCTAAGAATCGATAACAAAATCCAACTAGTCAGGGCATACAATATCTTAAACTTCTAGACAATATCGAATATTAATGAGATAAGGCAGAGAAAATACACTAATGAATGGAACTTTTAATTATTAACTATGACTCCAAAACCTGTCATCACTGTCTTGCCTAAGTGTAAACGTTCCAGGATGAAATGAAAAATGGTTCCTGGCTGCAATTAGCTGTGAAGAAGTGTCATTGAACTTGAAAGTGTAAATCTGTTGTATCTCTACAGATGGTACCAGTTTTCCAGAAAATGTCTTTTTTTGTTTATGATTGCCAGAGGACAGGTTTTAGATTCTTGCTCCCAATGTTTATGAATGTGTGAGTTGTAACAAGGATGAGCATACTGATCTCAAGCACAGTGGGACAGGAAGCTATGCATGAGGGTGTAGGAAAGAAGGGAAAAAAATGTGATCTGAGACAATATTGCAAGCGAATAACTATCCTTTTTTAACCAGGATCGAAAATATCAAAGGCTGTGATATTTGCCTGGTGCAGAGCTCTGGAAATTTCACTTCGGCTGAAGAGCAACATGGGGAGAAAAGGGAAATATATATTTGTCGTGGTTCATGTAGATATAGATAGCAGGGAAAAAAGGAGGGGGGGGGGAAGGTTCCTCTCAGGCTATATGAGTAACCAGGTTCTAAAGTATGAAACATAACGAAGGAGAGAATATTCTGTGTACTACCAATAGAACCACAAGCATTTAGCACAGAGTTAACAAGAACAAAGATGTAAACGCCAAGCTGAAAGTTTAGTTCAGGAGGAAGAGTTAAGAATTCATGTGACATTAGCACCAGTTTCAGTGAACTTGGAAACTGGTCTAATGGAACTGGTCACATTTCAATCATGTCGAGAGAAATCAGAGTTAAAGTGCCGGGTCCAGTGACTCTTCGTCAGAATTCTGCAATTCTGCAGAAGCGTAAGTCAACCTAAAACGTTACCTTTGATTTCTCTCCACAGATGCTGCCAGAACTGCTGAGATTTTCCAGTTATTTAAGTTTTTGTTTCTAATTTACAATATTTGCCGTTCTTTCCATGTTTACTATTTCTACTTGAATCCTGCTGGGACCAAAGTAATAGCAAATTACATACTTATGGCTATAGATATGGCTTGAAATTAATAGAGACGCATGGGGATGTGGGTTCAGTTGCAGACAACTTTGGAGATAATGTACAATGCTGGAGGGAAAGGGCGCTTCAACAGAAATTATGAAGTTCTGGAAGAATTAATATGAAAGACAGTATGGAAAGGATCAAGAATATAACTTCAGGCACTGCAGGTATGCAGAAAACTATGATATCGTTGAGCATTCCCCGCAGTTGTGAAGGCATTGTACTTAAATCTCCCCAGTATTCAAGACAAGGTAAATGAGCTGGCAGTGCAGATTCAACTTGGTATGTATGCTATTGTGGTTATCACAGAGATGTGGCTGCAATGGAACCAGGGCTGTGGATGAAATATCCATGAAGACACAATCTATGAAAACGACAGACAGATGGACAGAAGAGGCAGTGTTCCCTTGCTAGTAAGCAATTGCATTGATAGAAGGAAGCAGTACAAAGTCAAAAGTCGTAGATTCTGTGTGAATAGATTTGGAATACTAACAGAAAAAATATGATGCTGATGGGAGATAGCAAGATCCGCAGATGCTGGAGTCAGAGATAACAAAGTGTGGAGCTGGACGAAAAAAAGCAGCATCAGAAGAGCAGGAAAGCTGGGACCATTCTTCAGAAATGCTAATGGTAGTTGTGCAAAGGATTCCGAGCAACAGTCAGAATCTGGAGAGGAAAATAAATCATGAATCAATAGAAAGAACACGAAGAAAGACATCACTACAATAATCACTCGACGCTTCAATATGCATGTGGACTGGGAAAATCGGAGTGATAGTGGATCACAAATAAAGGAATTTACGTACTTTCTATGATATGGCTCTTTTGGTGCAGCTTGTTATGGAGTCCACTATGGAACAGGCAATTTTGAATGAAGTAACATTGAATAATACAGATTTCTTTACCGAGCTTAAGGTGAATGTACTCCTTGGGAGAAAGGACCATAATTGAGAGAATTTATCCTGCAGCTTGAGAGAGAGAAGCTGGATTTATATGTAATGCTAAATTATTGAGTAAAAGTAATTACAAAGACGCGAGCGAGAAGCTGGTCTGAATTGTTTCTAAGGAAAGCCTAACAGAGGAGATGATGGAGGAATAATGTCAGGTGTTTCTGGGAGTAATTCGGGAGACACAGCAGAAAATATCCGAAGGAACCAGAATCATACTAAGGGGAGAATGTGGCAGGAATAGCTGACAAAGAAAGTCGTGGACAGCAAAGCAGCAAAAGCAAAAACAAAATAAATAATATGACGAAGATTTGTGGGAAAACAGACTATTGGGAAGTCTTTAACACAAAACAGTCGAGGACAAAAAAGTGGATAAGACGAAATACGTCAGTAAGCTGGCTAGTGATACAACATGCATGGATGAGCTTTATTAAATATATTTAATAGTAAGGATCAGGCAAGAGTTGACATTGTACAGCTGAAAATGAGTCTGGGGAAGTAGCAGTGGAGATCAAAGAAATGGTGGATTAACTAAATAGGTACATTGCATCAGTTTTCAAAGACAAAGCAGTAAACAAGAACATGAGGTAGTTCAGTGGCACAGATAATTCATGTGGTCATCATTGAGGAGAAGTTGCTGAAGAAGTTGTAAGGTCTGAAGATGGATAAATAACCCGGACCAGACGGAATACACCCCAGCGCTCTGACGCAGATCTCTGAGATATTTGACAAGGCTTTGATGGTGATCTTTCAGGAATACCTTGAATCAGGGATGATGCTAGATATCTGGAAAATAGCCGCTGTAATATCTCTGTCTTAGGAAGGATGGAGGCAAAAGACAGAAAACAACAGGTTGGTTAGCCTGACTTCAGAGATAGGTAATAGTTCAGATTCTATTACTAAGGATGAGATTGCCAAATACTTGGATGTGCGTGGTACACTAGACCTGAGTCAGTACAGTTTTGTTATGGGGAGGTCTTGCCTGAGAAAAAGAATCTGCTGCAATTATTTGAGGAGACAATACACTAAGTAGACAATGGACAGCTGGCTTTGTTGCGATGTTGGGTAGATAACATGAGAATTGGGAGACAGGAAGTTAGAATTTGGTGTTTGAAAATGCAGGGGGTTGCTGTGGGGAGGCATTACATGATCTCTATGTGTTTTTTTCCCCTTCATAGAGATTTAAATGGATGCCTATGAGCAGCAGGTTGAAAGTACACAGAGAGCCGGCAAATTGAAACATTTACATCAGAAGTCCACACAGTTAGAAGGCTAAGCAAAAGTTTGTACCAAGGCAACAAGGTTTTGAATAGATCATAGAATCCCTGCAGTGTGCAAACAGTCTCTTTGTCCCAACAAGCTCACACCGAACATTAGAGCACCCCACTCAGACCCAACCCCCATAAGCCAGCTAGCCTACACATCCCTGAACAATATGGAGCAATTTAGCATGGCTAAACAACCATAACCTGCACATCTTTAGACTGTGGGAGGAAACTGGAGCACCCAGAGGAAAGGCTTGCAGACTCACGGAGAACGTACAAAAGCCACAGAGACCCAAGTGTGGAATTGACCCCGGGCTTCTGGCACTGTGAGGCAGTGGCACTAACCACTGAGTCACCATGCCACCATGAATATAACTGATCGATTTGAAACAAGTATTTAGATACCAGAAAACAACAACATAGGACTAATTCTAATGCAAGAAATTGATATGTCATATGAAAGAAGGGGGCAGTTAGACAAAGACAGGAGAACTAACTGCCATCCACTGGAGTTAACAGCCCTTAGCTCTCAAGAGATGATCGCTGGCTCTCACAGTCTCCTCTAATTCTTAGAAAAAGCACCATCTAAATATGAAAGGTACCCAAGGCACAACCAGTTAAGATTCCTGTCAGATGAACCGAAGGAGAAGACCTCACTAACTGAAGAATCGGTGGGGAAGGCAAGGAGCTTCCATAACCTGGCTTTAATTTCAAGAGACTAAATTCATTTTTTTGTATAAGTGGGACTTGTATTTATTGAACAGCATGCTATCTTGTTTTATTTGGGAGTGGTTAGTAGTTACAAGGGGTTTAACCAGTTTGTTAAAGCTTAGTTAATTTGTTCATTGCTAGAGTTAAATAAGTAAATTGCTATTTGTTGATTGTAAGGTGAGTGTCAGGGATCTATTTTATTTAACCACCAGAAGTTTCTGTATACCACTTTTTGCATCACATTTATAGATTAGAGGGGGAAACGTTCCTCCTTGGGTGTTTTGGTTTTAGTTCTTAGTGGCGGGGGTAGGGGTGTGGCAGGTGGTAAACCTCCGCTTCACAACAAATTTGAAGTTCACTTCTAGGATTTGAACAATTTGAACGGATTTGGAAGGGTCTGAATGGGTTTGAACGGTTTGGTTGGATCTGTCCTGCTCTGAACAGATTTGGGCGGAAGTGAACAGAATTGGGGTACGAAAGGGCCCGACAGCTTTAAACAGACATGGGTATTAGTCTCTTAGATCTTTAAATAAAACTTAAGTAAGAAGAGGAAAATCTGTTTAATTTATGTTGCTTGTTGTACGTTAAATCAAATTTGGGGAAATGACTCTTAACACTACTAAAAAGATTTTGGAGGACGAAGATGTTGCCCAAATTTACCAAGTGAGTTTGGAAAGACAGAAGAAGGGGACACTTTTAGAATTAGCAGACAGGCTAAAATTGGATTTAAACAGGGATGTTAAGAAAGCTGAAATTGTAACGGAATTTGTCAAACATTTGTGTATAACTGAGAAACAGTCAAGTGCATTAGAGTTAGAACAAAAAATTGCAAATGACATAACTGGAGTTAGAGAACAAAGAAAGGGAATAAATGAGATAATAAGGTGTAGAGCTGGATGAATAGAGCAGGCCAAGCAGCACCAGAGGAGCAGGAAAGCTGACATTTCGGGCCTAGACCCTTCTTCAGAAAATGTTCGAGTTAAAAAAGATGAAATTGGAACTTGAAACAAAAAAAAGACTTCGAATGACAGAAGTAAATGTACAAGATTGAAGTGAGGATGCTAAAACTCATCATACCTAACAGCCTGGTCGGGAAATATACAAATATGTCAAAACCTTACCAAATTTCGTTGAAAAAGATATAGAAACATTTTCAATTTCATTGAGAAAATGGCTAACGGATGAACGGGTCAACAACTATGTGGTTAACGGTAATTCAGTTCAGATTGTTAAGCAGAGATAGTGAGGTGTTGGCAGTGCTGTCAGGGCAGGTGTCAGGAGAATAAGATGAAGGAAAACAGACTTCTTTGTTTGTCTACGAATTGGTACCAGAAACAGTTCAGAAATGTAAGAAAGAACCAGGTAGACTTTTATCGAGTTTGAAAGAATTAAACAGAGCAACTTCAATAGAAAGATAAGAGCATTGAAGATAGCAAAGTTTTTATTCTGCTGGAGGAGTTAAAAAATTTACTTGCTTCTAGAGTTGATAAGAACTCATGTTGAGGAACAGAGCGTTAAAACAGTGAGAGGAGCTTCAGAGATGGTGGATGAATATGCTTGAGTGCTCAAATTGAAATCTAGCTTCCAACAGCAATTTCATTCCGTGAAGGATAAAAATTTCGAAAAAAAAATGCTTCAATGAAAAACGAAAGTGCATTACATTGGGAATTGCTTACCACACGTGAGAAAGATACCCAAGTGTGTGGTAAAGAGGCGAAAGACCTCAGTTGATTTTACTGTAATTTGGTCGGACACTAAAGACACAGTGCTTGTGGTTTAAGAAAGGTGCTAGATAAAAGGATGTGGCAAAAGAAGCTAAACCAGTTGGATAAGAATTAGTGAAGGGAATCCCAAAAGATTTCGAGGAACTGCAGGAATGTGCATAGCCTCGTCACTGGCTGGATGGTAAGATAGCGCCCAATCTTTTCGAAAACTTCGCCTGTCTGGGTGAGGTTTACTCAGGTAGAACAGAGGAGTAGATAAAGAAGTTAAAATATTGAACAATACCGGAGCTGGTCAGCCTCTAATGGCAAGAAATGAAAATATTTGCACTTCTTCTGAAAAATTGCCCAAGGGAGTGATAATATGTAAAATAAATGGAGACAGAATTAATGTTTCCCGCTGTACGATAACGCTAGAAACTCTCATCAAGATTGGCGACGTGATAGTGAGAGTGATTGGAAAAAAATGGTCATTCAGAAATACAGTTTGACTGGGAAGCGATGTAACTGGATCACAGGCAGGAGTGATGTCCACTGTGGTGTAGAATGGAAAAGTAATCCAGGGAACTGAGGAGTTCAAAGAAACGAAAACAACCCTGGTATTTTTCTGGACTGTGTGATGACATGATCCTATAGCCATAGGTTAAATCAAGAAGGAAAAACAAAAGAGAAATGTGAAGGATTTGAGGACTAGTTAGCTGATACTCTGTTTGACGAGATAGTAAAGAAAAAACATAAGCAGAGGTGTTTAGTTCTGAAAGATTAATGCAGTTAGAACAAAGAGATAAGACGATTAAGGTTTTGTATCATCAAGCCTCCTCAGTAAAGGAATCAGACTGTACTCCAGGAGGCTATAAACGTAAAGATAATATCTAAATGCGGAAATGGAGATCTTGGTAGGGTAGTGCAGATGAAAAATAGGCGGGAATTCACCAGATTGTGTTGCTGGTAGAATATAGACAGGACGTCTTGTGGGTAGCACATGAATTACCTCGAGGAGGTGTTCTAGGGGTGAGGGAGACCTCAGAACAAAATACTGAAACATTTCCACTGGCATGGATTATATAAAGATGTAGTTAAATTTTTCGGTACCTGTCATACGTTTCAGATGGTAGGAAAACCGCAGGTAGTGAGAAAATCAGTGCCTTTGATGCCAGTTCCCTCGTTTGCAGAACATTTTACACGGGTTATGATTGACCGTGTAGGTTCCCTTCCTAAAACCAAAGGTGTGAACCAGTAACTGCTATCCATAATGAATGTGTCTACCAGGTTTTGGAGGCGAGTCCGAATTATTTATGTAGATTATGGATAGCGTAGGCATCAAGCATTTTAAATCAAGTGTATATCATCTTGAATCGCAGGGAGCATTGGAAAGGTGGAAGCAGAACCTAAAGTCAATGCTGAGGGCTTATTCCCAGAATTACACAAATGATTGGGATACTGGCATCCCATTTATGTTATCTACTAAGAGAGACGTTTCAAATGCTTCAACTCAGTTTACTTCATTACGTGAAGTAACCAGGCCTCTAAAATAAATTAGAGAAAAGTGACAGGCCTGAAGTTTGAAATATCACAGTTTGATTGGGTATCTGAAATGAGAGACAGAGATTAAACAAAGCAGGTAAACTAGCTAGACAGCATTTAAAGGTGAAACAGCACTTAATGAAGCAAGATGCAGATAAGAAATCTAAAATTTTTGTATTTGCCTATTGGCATAAATATGTGGTGTTGTTACCAGTGGTAGGATATCCCTTCAAAGGAAGAGTTAGTGGTCCCTATTAGATTGAGAAACTGTTAAGTCAGGTGAATTATCTAGTAAAGATGTCAGATAGGAATAAAAAAAAATACATCATGTAAAAATACTGAAACCCTTCTACTACAGGGGAACCGGAGAAATAGGTATTAGTTACTGCCACTCAGAGTGAGGACTCAAATCCAGATGATGTGGATATTGATGCGCCTCAGAATAAACTGAATAATGAGGGAGTTCTTAATAAATGGGATAGGGCAATGAACTGTCAGCCCCGGGAGCAGAGAACTGAATTGAAAGACTTGTTACAGACGTATGAGGATGTAAATCGGAATAGAACGGGGAGAACTAACAACATAGTACACGAGTTTGAAGTAAGGAATGGTCTTCAGATAAAGCAACACCCCTATCGGCTTAATCCTCTCAAAGAAGTGCATGTTCAGAAGAAAGTAAAAGCCATTCTTCAAAACAACATCATTTAGCCTTGTCAAAGCGAGTGGAGTTCACTGTTCACATTCGTTCCAAAATCGTTTCAATGATTCTCCATATGTTATTGGAAAGTCAATGCCGTGATCAAATCTGACTCATACTCAGTTCCAAGATTGTGTGGAAAAAGTAGGAAAAACCACTTACATCAAAAATTTGGAGTTAATTTGCGGTTATTGGCAAGTACCTTTGTCGGAGACAGCAAAAGAACCTTCTGATTTCCTAACCTCAAATGGGCTATATCAATTTAAAGTAATGCCCGTTGGAATGAAAAATGCACCATGCATTTTTCTAAGGCATGTGAACAGAGGTTTTGTAGGATTAACTAACTGTGCCATCTTTGTAGATGACTTAATGATCTTTAGCAATTCGTGGAAAGATCATATGGAACATTTGGCCGATTTAGTCATAAACTTGGCGAAAACACAATTTACAAAGGTAGAAGTGACATTCTTAGGGAAGACCATCGGATATGGACGGATGACACAGAGGAATGAGGAGATGAAGGCTATCAAGAGATTTCCAAGACCAAATTGAAGAAGGAATTAATGTGATGTTTTAGATTTGAACGGATTCTACAGGAAATTTATAACAAACTTTAAAAGTGTGGTGGTACTGCTGATGGATTTGCTAAAAAAAACATGAAATTTCAGTGGACAGAACCCTTCCAAGTTGCCATTGCGCAAGTGATATACGTATCAGAGCTGGGTTGTTTCAGGAGAATTGTTGTGGAATTGAAACGCCAATCGGTTATTTTTTGAAAAACTCAATATCCATCAGAAAAAGAAACAACCATTAAAAAAAAGGTTATTGAGTTTAGCAATGGCCTTACAAAACTTTAATATTTACATTGCAAACAATGCACCAGAGACAGTTGTGTATACTCATCGGAATCCTTTGTCATTTCTGGAAAGGTTACATGGCAAGAAAAGTAGATTATTTCATTGAATTGTACATGTTACGGGCTGTGAAAATATTATTGCAAATGCTTTATAACAAATTTGAAGAAAAATAAGACAGAAACGGTAGTGTTCAATATATATTCACTTTCTTAATAGTTTAGTTAATTTATTCATTGATAGAGTTAGATAAATATGTTGTTACTTTTTAATTGTAAAGTGAGTGTCAGAAATTTATTTTGTTTAACCACTAGAAGTTGCTGAAAAGCAGGCTACACAATTTTTCACATTTCTTTTTTACAGGTTAAAGGGTCAGGTGCTTCACTTTGGGTGTTTTGGTTTTAGTTTTCGGGAGGGTGTTAATCGCCACTTTATAACAGTATACATGATTAATTTGAATTCTGTGAAGGCCTTTTGCAAGTTCAGGGGGAACAGAGGACAAGATGGTGCATATAAGGGTGCTAAATAAGCTAGTGGCAAGTGTGTTATGGAGAAGGCATTGGCATTGATGCATTGACGCAGAATTGGCTGAACGACAGAAATCAGAGAGTTGGGATAAATAGTCCTTTTCAGGATGACAGATGGTGGCTTTTGGAGTTTTGCAGTCGTTCGCAGCAGTTGTGCCACAGCTACTTATGGTATGCATCACTGATCTGGAGGAAGGAACTGCTACGTTTACAAATGGCACAAAGATAGAGATGGAGGTACAGGTAGCGTTGAGGAAGTAGAGGTGTTGTAGAAGTACATGGACAGGCCAGGAGAGTGGGCAAGGAAGTGGCAAATATAATAGTACGTGGAAAAGAATAGGTTACACACTTTGTTGGGAAGAAGAGAGCCATAGACTATTTTAGAAATGGGGAAAGTCTCTGAAGCACAAAGGGGCTTGAGCACCCTATTTCAGGGCTATTTTAAGGTTAACATAAAGGTTCAGTTGACAGTTAAGAAGTTAAATGCAATGCTGGCATCAATTTCAAGAGGGCTACGACATAAAAACAGGGATTGACTTCTGAGACTTTATAAAGCTCTTGTCAGAAAAAGAAAGAAAAATTGTGGGAAGTTTTGTAAGCATCTCAAAGGAAGGATGAACTGAACTTGGAGGGGTCCAGAGGATGTTTGAATGGTGGTGAGGATGAAAGGCTTGTCATATGTGGAGCAATTGAAAACCGACGGTTGATATTAAATGAAACTTTGAAAGATGTGGTGGATCGATTGAAACTTATAAAACATCAAGATGCATAGACAGAGTGGAAGTAGAGAAAACGTTTCCAATGGTAGAGACACTAGGAGAAACGGCCACAGACTCAGAATGAAGGGTAGAACTTTTTGAGCCAATGGCAGGAGGAGAAAATGACCTAGTGATATTTTCACAGGATTATTAATGTCGAGAACCACATAATATTCTGGCCAAGTTCGTTTGAATCCCGGTGAGGGGGATGGTGGAATTTGAGATCTGTTCTAAATGCTGACCATGGATCCACTATCGACTCTTGAATAAAACATCTGGTTCACTAATTTCCTTTAGGGAAAGACATCTATCATCCTTACCTTAAGGTAGTAAGAAATCCCGATGCTTCAGTCAGAGATAACACAGTGTGGAGCTGGAAGAACAGAGCAGGCCAGGCAACATCAGAGGAGTAGGAAAGCTGATGTGTCGGATCGGGAACCTTCTTCAAAAATAAAGTGCCCTGAATATAAAGGGGAAATCAAATGGAGGAGCACCATGATCTTGCGTTTTCCTGAAATATATTAGGAATTGGAGCTTGGTGCAATTGTGTCAATTTCAACTTTTTTTTAAAATTGCCATTCATCATAAAGTATCAGAGGCATTATGTAGAGCTATAAAGTGGCAGAAATGAATTGGTTCAAAGCGTGGATATTTCAATGATAATGTTCAATTCAGAAGAATGTGTCGTGATTACTTTTGCTTGGAACAAAACAGAAAGCGAACGTAAAACACAGGAATTAATTCTAAACCTGAGGTGCCAGGAGAAGAATGACCGTATGAGTAAGATGTTGAAGCTCACAGGTCAGTACAAATTAATAAATAATGAAGCGTCTACTGTACTAAGTGTTAATACTCATGTTTAGTTTGAAAGAGAGAGGTGAGAGGTGTATATTCTAAATTTGGACTCATATTTAGTTTGTTTTCCACTTAGGTAAAGCATACAGTTCTGTGAAAAAAAAATCACAGAAATTAAAGCAAGGGACATCAAAGGAAGGTAAATGTAACGCCATTCTTTAATTAAGTATGACAAATTGCAGCCATGAATATACATTGCGGCAGCTCAGAACTGTTTAGAGTCATAGAGATGGACAGCCTGGAAACAGACCCTTTGTTTCAACCCATCTATGTCGACCAGATACTCTAAATTAAGCTAGTGCTATTTGCCAATATTTGACCTATAACTCTCTAAACCCTTTGAATTCATGTACCCAACCAGACCCTTTTTAAAGTTGCAATTGTGCCCGCCTCCTCAACGTTGCTGGCAGCTCGTCCCATACACACACCACCCACAGTGTGAAAAAATGCCCCTTGTATCACTCTTAAATCTTTCCTCTGTCCCCTTAAACCTCCGCCCTCCGCCTTTATACTCCCCTATCCTAGACAACTGACCTCGGCGGTTCAGCCTATCAATGCCTCTCATGATTTTAGAAACTTCTACAAAGTCACCACTCAGCCTCCGAAGCTCCAGGGGAAATAACCCCAGTTTATTCAGCCTCTTTCCATATCTCAAACTCTCCAGACCTGAAAACATCTTTGGAAAATATTTCTGAAACATTTCAAATTTCACATCGTCTTTCCTTCAGCAGGGGGCACAGAGTTGAATGCAGCCGCACAGTAGCTCGGTGGTTAGCTCTGCTGCCTCACAGCACCATGGACGTGGGTTCGATTCCACCCTCGGGTGATTGGTTATGTGGACTTTGCACATTGTGTATGCTTGGGTTACTCTAGGTGCTTCTGTTTCCTCCCACAGTCCAAAGATGTACAGGCTAGGTGGATTGGCCAAATTGCCCATAGTGTTCAGGGCTATGTAGATTAGCAGGATGGGTCTGGGTGGGATCCTCCGATGGTTGCTGTGGACTTGTTGGACCAAAAGACCTGTAGGGATTCTATGATGATGCTATTCCAGAAGTGGCCCAATTAATTTCATGAACAGCTGTAATATGATGTTCCAACGCCTATATTAAGTGCAATGAACAATAAAGGATAGTCCAAACGTTTTCTTCATTATCATGTCTACCTGTGATTCCACTTTCAAGGAACTATGAACCTGCACTCCAATGTCTCTTCATTCGGCAAAACTCCCCAGGAACTTAAGTGTGTCCGTCCTGCCCTGATTTGCCTTACCAAAATGCAGCAAATCAGATTTACTGAAATTAAGCTCCAACTGTCACTGTTCGGCTCATTGGTCCATGTAATTATGGTAAACTGGGTAACCTTCTTGGCTATTTACTACACAAACAAATTTGGTGTCATTTACAAACTTACTAACCACATCTTCTCTGTCCCTTAAGCAAGGAAGAAAGAAATAATCATAACTCTCAACAAAGATGTTTTAGTTTCAGAATTAGGCATGACACTTAACGGGAGCATCATTCATTGAAAAGCAAATATGTTAAGTTTATTATATGAACTTTAAGAAAACATTGGCAGTAATGTTACGACAGATGTAAAAACAAGACGCTTTTTGAAATGAGGAGGAAATTTGCATGTTAAAAGAATAACATAAAATGTGCAACATGTAAGGAAATGGAGTGACAATGAATGAAGTGAGAAAGAAATATGCTTTCTCTCTTCAAGGTAGACGACAGACGTTTTAATTGGGAAACAAAGATAATGCAGAGGCTTTGAAGCAACGTTTTGGAATGTTATTCTCAATAGGCCGCACAGAAAACATTAGAAAAGCAGTACAAAATCTCAAGTAGCAAAACAATCAGAGGCATGAGACAAGAATTGTAACTTTTGATGTTGTACGCAAAAGTTAATCATATAATAAAAAAAGTAAGAGTTTCCCTTGAACTAGTACCTTCTGGAATTTTCAAGCAAGACCGGCAGGGATAATATTGGTATTGATTGCAATTATTCAACAATCTCTACATTTTAGAATGCTCACAGCAGGTTGAAATCAATGAATGTGGCACAAGTGAGCAGGATAGAAAAGAAGAATAGATAAGAGGAATGAGTTAAAATATTCCAGAATATTAGTGTGCAAAGTGTTCTTATGTGTACTTCAACATAAATCACAAAACAGTTAACAGGTAAGTACACCAGCCAATTTGTACGCTGTATGGATGTTCTGTTATTTCTTTGGTATAATAGAGGCCATGGACTAAAGACAGAAGATGTACTCGCATGTTTGTATAGGGCATTGGTGAAGCCTTCTACGGAACACCACATGCTTTTTAATTCTAAATTCTGAAGGATTGTGCTTCCATGATAAATGGTTCAGGGAAACAAACTGCGCTGACTTTTGAGATGAAGGAGAGTTTCATGGGGCAATGCAAAGAACTTGGGTATATCCATTGACTATTAGAAGCATAATTGTGCTATGCATGTGGCAGTATTGGTATCGCTGTTGGCTTAATGTTTCCCCCTCGTGTACAAGTTTGGAACTGGTGAGATGGGACATGGGGAGACGTTGCAGGAATAATGATAAAGACATTCCAAAGTTTTGGATCTGATGGCACTTCCTCAGAACAGGGCCACGATGTTAATTTTGATTTCTCTTGACAGGTGCTGTCAGAAATGCTGAGCTTTTCTAGCAACCTTTTTAAAAGAAGATCAGAAGGTCTAGGAAAGAAAATTACTCCATCTGCATCGACACAGTGATAAACGAAGATCACCTCAAAACGGGCAGCTCCCGCAAGACCATAAACATCTTGAACTCAATCGTCATTGACATCTTCGAATGCTTCATAGGGGGGACTCCTGTCTGGCCCATTGCATAAAATGCAGCAACATGAGCTCTCAGGATTTCCAGAATGTCGTACGACTGTTGTTCTGTGGGGACCTGTCCAAGCACATTGGATTGGAGAACACAAAACGTGGTGATCAAGTACACTAGCTCCAAAAATCAGCCAGAGTCATTTCAAACATTGCAGAAAGGTCTAACGACATATTTGGCCAGACTTTATCTGATACGTATCGATCATGTAATGTATGAATTTTCTTTAACACCCTCATAAATTTGAGATAACAGTAATATAGTAGGATAAAATGTAAGTCACAATATGATGTAGATGTGGATGGAAGAAGAGATATTATATCATATTGATAACTAAGTTTACCTTGGTCATGCCGACGGACTTTCTCATCTGTTAACAAAAACTGACATTGGATTATTCAATATCACCTCCAAAAACCTTGGATGCATACAATATGCAATCACCAAATGACACCTACATTAAATAGAATTAGAGGCTTTCTGCATAACATATTATTGCTACTGAAACATGTACATATATTTGTCTTAAGCCCATTCTTGTTAAATTTAAAAAAAAAAGTCTTGCCACCCGATTTCTGAGTTTCACTGTTCATGACAAAGAGTTCATCTGAAATTTCCAATTTTGATCTTTTATTTTGCAGAACTGTCATTCATCCCTCTTCCATATGTTATTTATTTATCTTTACAAATAAGTTTTAAAATCCTACTTGTGTAACCAACCTTAAGACAGGTTTCCATGGGCTATCCAAGTATTGTACTTAAAAAAAAAACTTACTGGCTGTACTTTCATACGAATGTCTGCTCGCCCAATAGATACACATTTATATGGCTTGTTTTGGCCATTTTCATGTGATTGTGTCCATTTTATTAAATTATTCTGGAGCATTATTTAACTACATAAATACATCCAAGTGTATTGTTTTGCCTGGGGGCAATATGACTTCTATCACAATTGTTCTTATTGAATTAAACCAAACATTTATAAGAATAAGAATGCATCTGGCTGACCTAAATCTTGGAGCTTTTTCTGCAGAGCTGCTATTTCTGCAAACAAAAAAGAGATATATTTCACAACTCTTGATAAAGGGTAGGAAGTGGGTGAACATGATTATCAGTATGGACAACAACAGTCTATTCAGAGAGAGAGAGAGAGAGAATGCAACTCACACAGAAACAGGCCATATGATATCTATTTGCATGCTGGTGGTCTTTTAACGGAGGAACCTCCTCTCCATAGGACCGTTTTATTTCTCCTACTCCAATATTGTTTTTGTGTTGTTGTCATAACTGTGCTTAATTGGCAAGTGGATAAACGTTGCTGATTCGTGGTTGCGTAATGCACCATATATCTTAAGTGCAACATGTAACCACATAAAAGAGGAAAGAGAACAAATTTGTGTAGAATTGCAAACATCTTTACATCCTCTTTAGACACAGGTGAGGTCCAACGGTAATAGAGAATAGCTAGTGTTTTCCAATTACTTAAAAACAAGGTTACAGATATAATCCAGGAAATTACAGGCCTGTGAGCCTCACGTCAGTGATAAGGAAAATATTGGAAAGTTTTCTGAGGGACAAGATTGATAAACATTTTGAAACAAACAGACTTTTGTGCGGGGTAGGTCGTGCCTGACCAACTTTATCATGTTTTTGAGATTTTGACAAAGATGATTGATAAGGGATAAGGTTTGCTCTATTAACTTCCATATAGACTCTGACAAGGTCCCTCATCGCAGACTGGTACAAAATAATAAGTCACATGGTATCAGGGCGAGCTGGCGAGATGGATATAGAACAGACTTTGTCATGGGAGACAGAGGGTAGAGGTGGAATGATGCTTTTCGGTGTCAAAGGTTATGAATAAGTGCTGGGACATCTGCTTTTTGTGATCTCCATTATAGATTTGGAGGAAATCATAGCTGGTATAATTAATAAATTTGTGGACGGTACAAAGATTGGATTGCAAGGAGGATTTTTAGAGGATACAGAAAGATATAGATCAGTTGGAAGCATGAGCAGAAAATGACATGTAATGTAATCCAGACAAGTGTGAAGTGATGCACTCTAGCAGGGCAAGTACCATTGGAAATTATACAGTGAATGCCATAACGCTCAGGAATGTTGATAAGCAATGAGATCCGGGTCTGCAAGTTCACAGATCACTGAAGATGGCAGTGCTGGTAGATAAGGTAGTAAAAATGTCTATGACATACTTGCTTTCATTGGGAGTGGCATTAAATATAAGGGTAGACAAGTAATGCTGAAGTTTTATAGAACTTTAGTTAGAGCACGATTGGAATATTGAGTACAGTACTGGTCAACACACTACCAAAAGAATGTTGATACTCTGCAGACGGTACAGAAAATGTTTACCAGGATGCTATGAGCGATTTTAGATATGAAGAAAAGTTGAATAGACTTTGGGTTTGTTTTCACTGGAATGCAGAAGGTTGAGTGTCGACCTGATAGAACTTACAAGATTGTGAATGGAATCGATAATGTGGAAACATGAGGCCTCCTCCCAGGATGCAGGGGTCAATTATGAGGGGACACAAGTTCAAGGTGCGAAGAGGGATGTTTAAAAGAGATGTGTAAGTCATGTCTTTCACGCAAAAGTCGGTGATTGCCCAGAACGCGCTGACAGTGGGTGTAGTGGAAGCAGACACAAATAGCGGCGTTCAAAAACAACCTAGAACGAGAATAGAGGGGAATCGATCCTGTAAGTGAAGACAGTTTTAATATGGAAGGTCAAAATGTTTCGATGCAGGCTTGGAGGGCTGAAGGGTCCGTTCGAGTGCTGTGTTGTTCCTTGTTCTTTGTTCAATCTGTACTTAAGATGATCCCCACCTAACTCCACCACACCCTGGCACCTCGAAGTACTTTATGGTTTTGTCAGTGCCTGTCAATTTCCAAGGACTAATGTTTTAGTGTCTCCACAAGTTGAAAATCTCTTTGCTAGCTTCTTGTTAAGATGATCGAAATATGAAAGGAATTTATACAGCCACGCACACCAAATTTCCATGAACAAAGGAATCCAGAATTTTAGGAAACTCAGCATGACATGTCAGGCGGGCTCCACACAAGATTAAAACGGCAAATTATGAAAAAAAAACTTTCAAACTGAGTTGGCATTTTTAACTTGCCCAAATTTAGCATTGTTTAAGATTCATGCTCCCTGTGAAGATGAGATCACATGCTTGTGAAAATAAATGAACTGATTCAGGAAACTATTCATAAAGTAGAGAATAGCCAACAGTACTTTTTTATTTGGGGATAGTATATTCAGAGAATAGAGATTTTCTCGATGGCCAGAGTCAAGAGTACCGAAGTCTGTGCAGCCTGCCTGTTCCCTGTTCAGGATACCTCTTTTGGGCTGTAGACGAACTTGGAAGGAGAGAGGAAAGATCCAGCTGTCATGGTCTACGTAGTTACCCAACACCAATCTAGTGAGGAAAGTGGTTCTGCTCAGGGAATGTGAGCAGCTAGGTTTAATTTTAAAAGTAGAAACAAAAGCTCATCACACTCATTTGCTAACTGATCCACTAAGTAATTGGCACATGGTCAATAGGATTAAAGAGGTAAATGCGTGGCATAAAGATTGATGTGGAAGAAGCAGGTCTGAATTTAGGGGACGTAGGCGTCAGTACTAGGGGAGAGGGAGATGTTCCGAATGTGTGGCGTCACCTGATTCATTATAGAACCAGAATCCTGACGCATTATTAGAATTTTGAATAAAATTTGAACGAAATACTGGGCGTAGGGTACAATGGATTACGGTGGTGTAAGTTGCAAGGAAATTTCTGCAGAGCAGTCACCATCTGAGTTCTTAAGCATGGAGTTCATCCATTCCGTCACCCTTTCTTTTATTTTCTTTTATTATTCGTCTAATTTTTCTGGTTTGTTTCCTTTTTTTCACTTACCTTCTGGAGGTAGATCAGTTGTGGAAGCAGCAGCAAAGAAGCATCAGAAATCTGAGTCTGAAGCCTAATAGTGGCTGATGCCGGAAAAACCTTGATGGTTGGCAGAGGAGTGTTGACAAGTGCTGGGTGGTGATGGGATTCGAAGCCTCTGACGAACCTGGATGACAGATGGTGATGAAATAATGGGCAAGCCTGGATGGTACCAGCAGTGCAGTGGCAGGCAAGCCCGGATGTCGCTAGCCAATGAAGTAGATGATGAGTCTGGATGGCAATCGTTGGTGAGGTAGCTGGTAAGCCTGGATAGCAGTAAGTGGTGAGGGAATCAGCCTATTATGATGGAGAGCGTGGCTCGTGGGGAAATCCCAATTTGGATTAACTGCAGGTTTCTAGGACTGTAATGTTAAACTTTTAACTTATCTTGTTGGTTTTCATTTTCTTTTGCCCTGAAGATTTTGTACCTCGGTACCTTGTACCTAAGGTGGCGGTGGAATTGGAACTTCATTTATTTTTAACTGTACACCTGCACCCCTGTGCTTGATTGCACATGAAAATAAATCTAATTCTAATTCTCATAAAGGGGAAGGCAGAAGTGCAGTTTCGTGATGGTGTTTATTGCTACCAGAAAATTGAAGTGAACAGAATGTTATATTGCAACAAGTAACCATAAAGGTGAATGGAACTTAATAATAAAACAAAATTAAAGGTGTTCTATATTAATGTGCGGAGCAGCTAGAATAAATTAGATGAAAGAATGATGCATATTGTCGTAAATTAATATGATCACATAGCCATTCGCAATATACAGTTACAAAGAGATCAAAAGTGGGAACTCAGCATTCTGTCATATTTGAACTTGAGCAAGACAGTTGGTATGGAAAAGTGAATGGAGAAGCACATTAAATAAGCAAAGAAATGAGGATAATTGTGGTAGATGAACTAGGCATGGATGCTGTAGTGTATTTAGATGAATGTACTAAAAAGAAACAAGGTAACCAGACATTGGTAGTAGTTGAGTACAGGCACCAAACAGTCGCCATTCAGTATAAAATGCTATAATTCAAAAAAAGAAAGGAACATGTAAAGGAAAAAGAGCAATAATGAAAAGTGACCTTAATGTCCATACTTATTGGGTTAATGGAATTGCAAAGGATACTTGCCACAATAAATTCAGGGAGAGAATTAAGTATAGTTTCTAAGTGAAATATGCCTGGGAATCAAAAAGGAATTCAAGGTTTGAGTGAAGGTTTGTAGCTCGGGCCCTGCTTGTAGATGTTGGTGTGTTCACCGAGCTGGGAGTTTTGGTAACAGATGTTTCGTCCCCTTAGGAGGAGACATGCACAGTGTTGTGGAGCATCCTGGGAAGCGCTGTTGTCTCGTGCCGGTTTCAATATATATGGTCTGGTTTTTGTGCCGGTTCTATTTGTGAATTGTAATGGTCAGTATATCAGGTCCGGGAATAAATGCCAGGCTTCCAAAAATTCGCCGGCTGTCCTCTGTTTCGCTTGTCCTACGATAGTAGTGTTGTCCTAGTTGAAAATGTGTTTTTTTCTGGTCTGTGTGTATTGGTGTTCGAACACCATCTAGCAACTAACGACATGGCCAGATGTTCTTGGTTTCAATATATGACATAAGTGAATAGTGACAGGCATTTAAGGAGTTAATGCATGACTGTTGGCAAATATACATTCTAGTACAGAGGAAAGATTCTCAGTGGGGAAGAAACCAAACGTGGATAACCAAGGAAGTAAAGGAGAGTATTGATCTGAAATAAAAAGAAATGCGCAGAAGATACCAAAATCATTGAAAGACTTGAAGACAGGGATAAATTCAAAATCAAACAAAGAAGAATTATAAAGACAGTTAAGACAAAGAAAATAAACTGCAAATGCAATCGAGCGATGAGTGTGTGTGCGTGTATATTTATGCATACACATATAAAATTAAAATTAAAACAAAAATTCTTAAAGCTTCTTTAAAGTTATAAAAGTGAATGTAGGCTGTTAGGAAATTGGTGTTTGACATCAATCTTTACAGTAGAGGCTGCTACAAACAGCCCAGCACACTGATGAATACGGGAGAGGATATACTTACCACTGACCACCAGCATAATGAAGTATTGTTAGCCAGACTCATGGGGCTAAAGGCATATAAGTCCCGTGGGCCTGTAGACGTGCACCATGGGATCCTAAATGAAACAGCTACAAAGACAGTTAATGAATTGGTTGCAATTTTCTAAAATGAAATGTTAGAGTTTGGAGAGGTATCAGAGCATTGGAAAAAAAAATTTAAATGGCACTCCTAATTAATAAGGGAGGGAGGCACCAACTTCATAACTATTGATGGACCACCCTTATTATGTTGTTTCAAAATCATTGGAATCAATTAAAAGATTAAGTAATAAGCAGAGCATTCGGAATCTCTTTACTGAATCAAGCAAAGTCATCATGAAAGCATACTGTGTCTGGGTGATTTCGTAGAGTGTTACAAAGAAGTCGCAACCATAATAGATGGAGGGGAACCAGTTTATTTTGGACTTACAGAAGGCATTCGACAGGTTACCTCACAAAAAGAAAGCTAAGTTGTGAGAAAAGACCCCTGGTTTTGGAAACTGTTTGTTGGCAAGGATAGAGAATCAGTTCGAGGGCAATAACAGCGATTATTGGCAAAGTTGTTCTCAGATTGCTGAATCGTTGCCAGTCCAGCACTGTTTACAATTTACTTATTTAGTTGTAGAAGGAAGTGATTTTACTGCTGCCAAATTTGCTGACAACCTACATAGAATGAAAAGGAGGTCGTGAGAATGATACAAACATTTCACACACAGAGGAATATTGATAGATTAAGTAAGTGTTCAAAATTTGGCAAGTTGATTTTAATGCAGGCAAGTTTGAAGTTGTTAATTTTGTAAGGGTTAACAAAAGAAGAGTATCCTATTTAAATGAAGAGAAAACATGCAAAATGCTGAAACACAAAAAGAACTTCGTGTTACTTGTGCATAAAGTGGGAGTGGCATGACAGCCTCAGTGGTTAGCACTGCTTCTTCAAAGCGACAGGGACCCAGGTTACTGCTTGTATGGAGTTTGCACATTTTCCACATGTCTGGGTGTTCTGTTGTCCTTTACAGTACAACAATATGCCAGTTACATGGATTAACCAAAGTAAATTGCCCACAGTGTTCAGGCTAGGTGGGTTACAATGAGAAATGCAAAGTTATAGAAAGAGCATAGGGGTATGAGTGGAATGCTCTTCTAAGGGTGAGTATGCACTTGATGGGCCGAACGGCATGCTTTGAAACTGTAGCGATTCTATGATTCTAAATAAGCAGGTTAGGATTCTTCTCATTGCAGATTAGAAGAATGGCAGGAAATCTCACTGAAATACATCAAATTTTAAATAAGCTTGACAAGGTAAATTCTGAGGATGTTATCCCCTCGCTTGGGAGTGTCTGGGTACAGAGGACATAATTTCAGAATAAACAAACTCTAATTTAAGACTGACATAATGTGGAATTTATTCTATCAGAGATCGTGAGTCTTTGGAACTCTTTGCCACAGCAAGCTTCGGGACATGCTTCTTGTATATATGAAGGGATATGGGGAAACGGCAGAAAAGATGTCAGGAATTTCAGATTAGCCATCATCCTACTGAATGAAGGAGAAGGCTCAACGAGTTGAAAGTTCTACTCCTTTTCTTTTTTAAATGGACTTTTGATACGTCAAAGAAATTTCTACATATATATGAAAAGGTGACCTTCAGTTTGGTAGTAAAACCAAAGAGTAGTTTCTGTATCATCTATCATAAAGGTCTGTTGCTATATTAATTATCTTACTAAACTGTGATCTGGAGTCTTGTTTCCATATTCCAACAATACTTTGTTTTTGTTAGATACCCAAACAGGTAATAGAAACTTGTTCTTAATAAAATGTGAAGGTACTAATAAATTCAATTATTTCATTGAAATGGTGTTTCTTATCACATCCATCCTAAATCTATCACCACAGCAACGAACATTCCAAATAACTCTACCTGCATTCTTTTCCCGCATTTCTTCATCTAAAGATAAAGTTTGAATTAATCGCCAATAAGTGCAAATTCAGGAATATATAAGTATAACAACAGTTGTTTTGAAAAACAATCCAAAACAAAAAGTTTATATTTCAAAATTTGACAAGGAACTACAAGTCCACATTTTGCAGTCGTGAGAAATCAGGTAATCTTTTTAAGACACTTTCATTTCTGAAATCCTGAGGGACCTGGTATAATTTTGAAAATCCACCTGAAAACTCCTTTATGACCTTTCCAATGTGTCCCAGGCCACAGAACCCCTTGGTGCAGTCTAACTGCTGTTGTGTTAAGCTGAACTTAATTATTGTAGTCTTGAAGACTATTTGCTGAATATGAAGAACAGCTAGTCATTTGGCCCTTTTCCAATTCTTGATTAACTTATCGATATTTTCATTATCAATTTCGATTGGCTTCGATTTTTCTCCCTGAACTCTTCAGTTCTAGAATTTCAAGGTTCAGAAAATAAACTGACCACCGTTTTCGTTAAGTTCAAGTTGAGAGACCATGCACTATACTGCGATGAAAGTAATTTGCATCTGATGCATTTATTTATTTAATTTCGAGTTCTGTTTAATAAATAACTGCTTCTGGCCACATGGCATTCAAAGTCGCTTGGTTTGGCTTTCTATCAGCGTAACACGTTGATATGGTAATGAAACAAGTCATTAAGCACAGCCGTAAAGCTCTTTGAGAACTTCAACAGACAGCTAACTGAAAACCACTTTACCTCAACGTTCCAGATTGACATTGAAAGATTTCGAAGAGAATGGCCAAATATAACCAGCTAAGAATCGCAAACAACATCAAGTTAACGTTGTTAAAGACAACATGGCCACTTATGGAAACAAACAGACGTTGACAACGATAGCAGAAATAGCCCATCCAGTCAATCGAGTTTGTTCTCGAATTAATTATGAATAAAACTCATCCTCTGATGCAGATGATATTCTGATCCGAATTTGGTGATTGCTTCTGTATTTAGAAAAGTGTCTCAATTTTATCACGTCACTTGCCTCCACAGACATTTGTTGTAGAATATTGTACATGATCACAACCCTCTGATTGAAACAATCAAATTCATATCACCTCATTTGTAAGTGGTTTACTTATTTCCTGAAACAATAAACTTTTATTTTAGAGCTTCACTTTCAACACTAAGTAGCTTCATTGTGAATGCAGTATGTATATCCTGTCGTATGTTTAAAGATCTGAATTTGTTTCCTATACATCCTCCTCTACAAACAGCATAAAGTAATTGGATCAGGATCAGGATATCAAGGAGACAGCTCAGTTCGGTATTAGCAGCATAATAGAAGAAAGTGTGAAGAATGTAAGCTGATATCCAACTTTAGAGACAATATTCTAAGGAATTTTAACCAGCCTGAGTGAGGAAATAGAGAGTAATCTAAAACTTCAGCAAATGGTTCTCATCTCATCTTATCATATTTGCGATGTATGACTCGTTATCTATCATCTGAAAGTTATAATAGAAAGACGATTCATCATTGAAATTGAGATTTTCACAAGATAAACGTACCCATGGAAGGATCTGATTTTTTTAAAAAAGTGTTTGATGTGTGAGGATTTACTTTTGCACAACTCTTAAAAAAAAACCTCAACAGGTTTCACTCACCTTCCAGGATGTCCTCCTTTTCCAGATCTGATGAAAAGAATGTGAGACTCAAGAAAATTGAAGGTAAATGACAATCCACCTGCATGTTAGTTGGATTGGCCATGCTAAATTGCCCATTGTCAGGAATGTGCCGGATAGATGGGCTAACCGTGCCAAAAGCAGAGTTACAGGAGTAGGGAAGGGGTGGGGGTGGATCTAGGTAGATCGCTGTTCAGACGGTCGGTGTGGACTCAATTGGCCCAATGACCTGCTTCCAAACTGGAGGGATTCTATGATTCATAAGTTCTTTGAACAATAATTGTATTTGAAAATACATAGCAGACATTACATGCGTAGCATGTAACATGAAGGGAGAAAAAAGGTTGGTAACTAGAATGTTTAAAAAATTCAGATTGAATACTTTTGCAATTCCATTGTAGAAACATTGTGAATGTACTTTTCAGTTGACTGCGTATAGAAAAAAATGTACCCTGGAGCAGAGAACAATAACGTGCTGTGTGCCCTGTCAGAAATGACACTAGTAGCATGTTCAAAATTATTCCTCCAAAAGTATTAATACAAAAAAGTATTAATGACCGGAGGTGGAAATGAGAGTAGAAAGATTTAATGGTTGAAAAGCGAGAGATGTTCAGCGGAGTGGCATCAATTCTCTATCATTCACAGAGCAAGCATAATGATAATAGCGATAAGAATAACAAAAATTAATAACTGTAAACTATTATCATTTTAGCATTATTGCCTGCGAAAATTCACCTAATAATACCGTTAAGGGAAGTCATTGCCAAAGACAATCATCATACTTCTAAAACAACGAGTTGATCTGGGTATCAGTGATGCCTATTTGCATACGAATGGTGATTGAGCTGGTGGATTCAGTTCATTTTAAAATAAACAAACCTCATTTGGACGATTCTTCATTAAGGCATGCATCATGGATTTTTTTAATATATTATAACAATTCTATTATGCCAGCTCTCTTCATTTCGCCCTTTACCTCTTCTGG
This sequence comes from Ginglymostoma cirratum, assembly GCA_024137785.1. Classification (NCBI taxonomy): domain Eukaryota; kingdom Metazoa; phylum Chordata; class Chondrichthyes; order Orectolobiformes; family Ginglymostomatidae; genus Ginglymostoma; species Ginglymostoma cirratum. The sequence goes on along the minus strand of JAHRHZ010000141.1, from coordinate 2,256,443 downwards.
TCTAACTTTTCAGTGACCTAAAAGCCTGTATAGCCTTCCTTCTCTTTTAAATTATTAATAAAGTGCACGCGAGGTGCTTGTCTCATTTTCCATTTTCCATTCTTTCCTCCATGTGGTTTTTGGCTCACTTTTAAGCCATCCTTTTCTTTCCCCCGTGGAATGTGAACCTTGTCCATAATTATGAGAAGTGGCCTACGTTTAAATATAGGAAGAACAAATGAATGAGACGTCAATTAAATAAGATGCATCTTATAAGTGGACGAATCAATCATACGTTTCTTTTTACGTGAATAACATGTAATGAACAGAATAGAGCTAAATTGGGAACAGATATATGAATAATAGAAATTCCGAATGATTGTGTTTCACTTACATGATTGATATATCTTGCACCAAGTTTCACGAACATACCTGCCTTTTGCTTTTCTGTTATGTAGATAGGTACAGAAACATTTATGTAACATCCATTTGTCTATGACAGAAACATACAAAATCATAAAAGTAGATATAAACACCAAAGACAGTCAACATTCCCGGATAACATTCTAAAGAGACAGTCTGTGGATATAGCCCTTCGGAGAACAATTTAGCGCTGCATCTGTTTTGACAGGTTCAGATACATGTTACCACAGCACAACAAAGTCACTACATAGTTGTATATTACGTTTTAATTATTATGTTTCAATTAACACAATAAACATGCGAACATTGAGAGTTTTAGAGCACTGCAGTTGCAGTTTATTTTTGCGTCCAGTTTTTTTTTTAAACTTAAAAGTCTTCATAATTTCTAAAAAAAAAGGCTTGTTCTGTGATGGCTATGGAACTGTAATAGAAAAACAATTTCGCAATTCGATTAATTTTACAAGGAGTTACAAATATTCTGTTCATTATGTTTTTTAACATGAAAAGTAATGTACTAACATATAAACAATTGAATAACTTATTTCACAAGAGTATTTCCGCCCTTCTCATGAAATAATTTATGTGATGCTTGGAGAGGCTAAGGGGGAATAATTGTAATCAATTCTGTGGGTTTCCTACTCCGTTACCAGGGAAATATAAGAAAAATACATAACTTCTTCCTTTTGCTTTGTTTTTGCATATTCATTAGAATTGGTTATTATTGTCTATGCCTTTATCCGTTACCCTTAAAAAAGTGTTAGCTACCTCTCCGCTTGAACTTTGCTTTCAGTGCGATACAGGAACACCCACACAGTTGTTAGAAATTTTTTCTTATAGAAGAAAGGATGAATGAACTGGTGTTTACTTAAAACTCAGGGTTATGAGTGACTTCAAAGCAGCAGTGGAATATTTGACATGCATCTGCATTTGTTTCCTTATCTTTTTCTAACAAATTTATGTTTTAGCTGTTCGAAATGATTGGTAGTGGTTTGTTTTTAACTTAGAAGCTTAATACAGCATATTATCTTTGCTGGTATTAAATTACCACATAAATGATGAGTTTACAATAATGAAGATAATATGAGGAGTTAAGTGAACAATTCGGATAATGATATAACTAGTTTATGGTGTGCAAGGAAACTGGTGAGTTTTTGCACATTGTGTCAGTATTGATTCTGAACGGGCAGAATATTAACTAAATGGAGGCATTATTCAAACAGATGCTTCTTCCAACGTTTTTCTTATTGGCTCCTTGAGGGTCAGTGGAGCTGCCTGTAGCTAATTGTACAGCATTCCAGCATACCGCATTGTTACTTCTTAAGATAATGGAGTCATGATATCAAGTGTTTTTTGGTAAATTAGTAGCTTCTCAACTGTTTCTGCAGCCACTGATTTCTGTGCTTGAAGCATTTAGCTTCTGCTTAATGATCCCCAAAGTTTTATTGTGGAGGTGCTAGTGTTGGACTGGGGTGGACAAAGTCGGAAATCATATGAAACCAGGTTTTAGTCCAACAGGTTTATTTGAAAAAAAAAGTTTTTGCATTCTCACCTAACACCTGAAGAAGAATATTTCTTATCGCTTAAAATTATGGAATCAAGTATTTACTGAAACTTCTTGCATTTGCTCATGGGCTGCCAACTTATCAAAGGAGTTCTAAATGGTGGTGAATACTCTGTAATTATTACTGAACACTCTCACTTCTGACCTTATGGCTACCTTCAACACAGTGATGAAGCAGTTGGAAATGTCAGCAATAAATTCACAATCTCCTGAAATTCCAATAAAGATATATTTGGACTAATAATAATTAAACTATGCTCCTTGATGACACACTTGGCTAATGCAATCTTATTTTTGTTAATAGCAGATACTTGATCACAGAAAATTCCTATCAGCTATATTTTTTTTTTGCCAAATGAAGTTTATCTTTCCTCTCTGCAATGCCCTAAAAACAAATAATTATCAAGCTGGCATGTATAATATGAAGGACATTCAAAATCCATCATTCCACATTAACTTTTCAAATAACTTTGCATTTGTTTCCCATCCATTTGGTTATCAAACACCATTTTATATTGAATGCACATTTTGTCATGGTCTATTTGTTCTTTAATTCACAATACTGTATTGATGAGCTCCAGTTCTATTATCACACATTTTCTTTGTAACTTGAATTCTGCTTACCCAATTTTTCCATCTTTTTTCTGATATTTTCAATTTCTTGCAAAGAAGAAAGATATCTTGAGATGTTAAATATGAAGAGCTGCAAACATAATTTAATTTTAACATTATTCAAGTTTACCATAGGAAGAAAAATAATACTCTCACATGCTGCATGTGGAGGACTGATTATTTTCAAAATAAAGCCTTTATTGCTGTGTCGATGCCCATTTACTTTTTGATATATCAGTAAAGATTTTTAAAAATTTTATCAAACACTTTCTGCAGTGAAATCAACGAACCAGACGCTAATTTGATGACTCTAGACTAATTGTAGGAAATTATAATGAAAAACAATCTTTAATACCGATAGAACATCCACCTTTTTGAGCATCCTTATCTGATAACACACAATTTAATCAGCTCTACAGATCAGTTCTCTGTCCAACAAGGATCAGATAGTTTGAATTTTGATGACAGTGTGAATTCTATGGTACACTATAGGTTTTCCATGTTATTCAAGCCTCCGGATATTTCTTTTTATTGAGTTCAATGGAATGAACAGGAATGTATGGAGTGCAATAAGCTATCAGTTGAAACATTCATGAATAACACTTCAGTAGTTACTAACTAAATATTCTTCCCTTTATCTTTTCAGTGTCGGCAAATCATAAGATATTGTAACAGAATGTTTGAAATACGCCATGTGCAATAAAGTGAAAATGTTATTGCTATCTTCTTTCAGACAAATAACAGTTCTTTCTGGTGCAGATGGACCCCGATAAAATGGTCTGTGATTTTTCTTTTCATTTCCCCATTCCGCGCCCCCCTCCAACTTAATCTTGTTGTTTTGTAACAGAACCGCTTGTCATTGTGAAAAGGTGTTGGCAGAGGCTTTTTTTTTAAAATTAGAAATTAATAACAGCATGTTATCTTTGCTACTATGAAATAACTGCAAAAGTGACAAATTCATAATAATGAACATAACATGAGCAATTAAGTGAATAATTAGAAGCATGATAGAACAATTAACAATAGTTTTAATGATGTTCTTTACCTGAATCTTTTCCATCCAAATTTTCTTCTGCAAACAATCCATGTGGAATAACGCAGATTATTCATGGAAATTGAGAACAATCCTACATTGGGTGTGGCATTTCACAGAGATAGAGAAAACATGATGCCATTGACCAGGTTATTCCGTCACAAAATGCAGATTGATTCAAAAATTGCTACACCATGAAATGGGCTCGTTTATAGATTCTGAAGCTACATCTCTCAAAATCAGCTAGGAGGTCTGATGTTTCCTTCAACGGAAACTAGAAAATGGCACAGTTTACATGTAGAGAGATAGTAGGAACTGCAGATGCTGGAGAGTCTGAGATAACAAGGTGTTGAGCTGGATGAACGCAGCAGGCCAAGCAGCATCAGTGTAGCAGGAAGGCTGACGTTTCTGGCCTAGACCCTTCTTCAGAAAAAAGACCCGAAACGTCAGCCTTCCTGCTCCTCTGATGCTGCTTGGCCTGCTGTGATCATCCAGCTCTACACCTTGTTATCACAGTTTACATGAATCTATTTTATCAAATTCAGAGCACAAAAGCGCATACAAAACAGATTCAGGAATAGAAAATAAAAAGATTTTTTTAAAAAAAATAAAATTCGTTTCAACGCACTCTGCCATTCAAAGTTATGCTAGATGTTCAGCTTTCTAAATATTATCCAGTTCAACTGCTTCTATGTATCCAATGATCTCGCCAAGAACTTAATATCTGTCAGTTCAACCTTTAGCCATATTCCCATCTTTTGAAGCTAAAATGATCCAAACATTATTGACTGAAATGTATTATGCAAACAACAATACATTATACTCATTCCATCTGCTGGGATTTAGTATCCTCAAAAACGTGAGGCAATATATTATCCGCTGCTCTATCCAGCTGCTTCAGAGTTGTGTATGTTTCAAAGATATCATTTCACATTCTTCTAAGGATCAACTGGAAACCCGTCTTGTAATAGCGTCTTGTAATGGAACATTTATTTTATTCATGATCCAATTTAGTGCATGCTTGCAGTACCAACTCACTCTTAAAGTATACAGACCAAAGTTTCATACATATATCCCAGATCCAAACTAGTCAAAGCTTGCAGTAAGACAATTTTATTGTGCATTTCAGAGCCCGGTAATAAAATGGGGAAGAGTTCCGAATTGTTAGATGCAATTACATACGAACATTCTGCACTGTTTGCAAAACACTTCCACGAACAATTTGAAGAACAATTTCTACAGGACTCACAAGACATTTTTAAAATAAAACCTTTCTTATAAACAAAGCCAATGCATTTACATTCATCAGACTATATTCCATCTATCAAGTGATATTCCATGTCCTAACTGCTGATATGTCATTTTTTAAACATCTCTGTGTTCACTGCAGCAGCTTAGTTTTCAACCTAACTCATCAGGATCAGCAGAGAAATTGTGCATTATCACCATTGCTTCATTTATGTCACTGAAATAAATTGCAAATAAATAATGTTGCAAAACTAACAGTTGAAGAAAGCCATAGATTGCAGGCTTCCAGCTTGAAAATGACAAAAACATGGATCTTCTCTCTGCATCCTATACGCTGAAAAGTGTCTATGACAACGGATCACCCTTTACCTACGTGATTATTTAAATCCAATAAAAAACTAACGTCTTAAAAGAAGATCCGTTTGTAACGCACCATTGAGCTTTTATCCTTATGCATTATGAGTTATTTTGACGTATTCTAATAAAGTTATGATATATTTTACTGCACAGTTTTGGGAGGAGTTGTGGTACTGCCTAAATTAATCTGTAACCAGCCAGCAATCCTGAACGGCCAACAAATGAGAAAAACATTCAAATTAAGTCTAATAATTGTCTGAAAACTTTGCCCAAAGAACCTCCTAAGATACAGTTTTTGGCTCAGAGAAATCGAGATTTAGTTCAGGTATAAGTGCGAAATTGTGTCAAAACCACAATGCAGACAAAGCATTTTCTAAATCGTTGGCATGTCGAACGTATGAAGATTTAAGTCATGTTACTTAAGTCCCTTAAAATTGTTTTCTTTTTAGCTTTCACTGCAAAACGAGTTACAATCTTTATCATGAAGGTGTTCCAGATAAAATAGCTAAGAAAGCAGCATAACAGATTGGTTTCATTTACTCTTTCAGCAATACTTGTAGGAGACATTGGTTGATCAATACTTACTGCACTTTTGTCGAACTCCTTCAATTTCTGAAATACCAACACGACTCATTGAAGCCGAACAACCTGTTATGCATCGCAGATTTTCTAATAAAAGCAAACTCCCCGCTGTTCTGTGGAAATTTAGCATTGTGGGATCAACCGATTGAATAAACGCCTAGTGTTGAGTTTGGTGAATATTCTGTAACTGAAAACAGAGTCTAAACTTGACTGAGGTTCTGGCACAACGTCGGGATAGTGAGGCAGTTCCGATCCATTTCAGAATATGTTGCTAGGCAAAACATTTCAATCTGGGGTAATAACATTCTTGTGTTTCAGAATTCAGAATCATGGAATAGCAAAGCCACGCCAAGAGAAAAGACCATCTGTAAATTATGGCACTTCACGTTTGGACAGCACGCCAGTAAAGTTTTGATTTTGAACGAGCACACCGATACGTACATGCACACACCAAGTTTTGACTAAATTTGGGAAAGACAATTGTTTTACACCCTACGTAACCTACATTGCATCACGTATAATTTGACTATCCAATGATTGCATGATCGGCTATACTGAAATGAACGTTGAAAATAAATTAGGTCCAATCTGTCATGGTGCCTTCTGGAAACTTGTGAATATACATTTTACATCCAAGACCGACTGTTTTGAAAAAAACAAAGTCTAGAATTTTGAATGTTGTAAGGCATTGTCATCTACCACCAAGCCAGAATCTAAGAAAATATACAGCAGCGACAGTATCCCAGCACCAACAGCTTGGTGATGGGGTAGAAGTTTGGGGAAATTGTATCTTTTCCTAGCACCAATTCTTGTTGTCACTTTTTTTTAGGGCAATACTGTCTATTTTTGCTATGTTTTGCACTAATATCAAACATTTTACAGCTTTGTGGAATTGCTGCAAACACTTGTGGAGACAATCAATACTCTGTTTCATCTTGTATACATTCGCAGGCTCACTGTCATTAAACAGAATGCGAATTGACGAATTATTTGAATTATTAACCTTGGATTTTCAAATTTAATTGTTCCTCTGTGAATAAAGAAGTATATTAGGAATCAATACTATCAGACGATATGTCATCATTCATTTAAGATTTAATTCACGTAATAAATTCTAACTTACTTGCAATCCTCTAATGCATGGTTCAGGAATGGTTCAGGAATCTAAACATGAACGTCAGCCTTGCATTGAAAGTAAGTCACTGCAGTGGCACCTCTCCACTTACGTACCAGAAAAGGTTCTGCATCAACAAACCATGACGGTATACGATAGATCGTATGAAATATGTGTTGCATATTTTTTGGTCACAAAATATAGACAAATCTTCTAATGTACTAATTTCAATACAGATCAACACATTAATGAATATAGGTTTATCGAAATGAATCATATAACAATCAATTTCAGTATAGACAGGGTGGATAGCAAGAAGCTTTTTTCAAGAGTGGGGGACTCAATTACTAGGGGTCACGATTTCAACGTGAGAGGGAAAAATTTAAGGGAGATATGTGAGGAGTTGCCAGTGTAGGGGGTAGAGGTGGGCACGATAGCTTCATTTAAGATGTATATAGACAGATGCATGAATGGGAAGGGAGCAGAGGGATACGGATCCTTGGAAAATAGGTGACAGGTTTAAATACAGGGTCTGGAACTGCGCAGGCTTGGACGGCCGAAAGGCCTGATCCTGCGCTGTAATTTTTTTTGTTCTTTGTTCTTTCCTTGAATATATCCTCGAACATTTATCAATAACTTTTCCACTTCAAACTGGCGTATTTAACATTTCGTTATTTTTACTCAAAATAAAGATTCAACCTTCTCTGCTGTCAAAATGAACCGACGAGTATCATAAATTGCATGAAGATCACAAACAATTTCTGCATATAATTCACTGCATTTTAATTATTCTGACAGTTACTGCCTATAGACAAAAATAGAGCACATTTGGTACCTGAGCCACAATATCTAGTATTAAAATATTGTGTGCTGAAATTGATTGTTACGTGATTCATTTCGATAAAGTTCACTCATGTGTTGATCTGCATTGAAATTAGTACATTAGAAGATTCGTTTGAAAGCAAGATGAACGAACAAGAAAAATGCTTATTTGGATTTCTGACTGTATTATTTATGTCATATTCCATAAATAGTCATTTGATCATACAGGTAGTTTGCTTATTCTCAATTGAACCCTCCACAAATTAGAAAAACAGAGCGATTATCTGGTGAACGATTTTTACGATATACCATCCGACATGTTCGCAATATTGCAAAAAAAATTGTCGTGACAATTGGCATAGGTATTTCCAAAGTACAACACTCTGGTTCAGGATAATTATTTGAACTTCAAAATAGAATGTCGTTATTAGAAATAATCTGTAGGCCAAATCTTATTGTCACTGTGTCACATCCAGCAGAAACATTGACTTTTCCGCTATTACGTGTTATTGATCAGTCAATTCCGCCTCAACATAATTTACGAAGATAGCCTCGCCTCTAACGTTTTCTTATGTCAAAGGTAAACGTGCAATGTCTGTTCAAGATGCTATATCCCTGCTCACACTACTCGACATTAAGAAAATCAAACTTTATTTAAGCACTATGATTAAAATACAAAAAAAGGACAAATTTCGCATAGCTTAACTATTGGAAATCTTAAGTGATTAATTGGTAATGTACGAATTGCAAATTAACTTTTGCAGTAAAGTAACATCCCTAAGCACACTCCTTGGAAAAATGGCAAATTCAGAAACAGATGGAGTTATTTAACCCAGGAGGGAACAAAATTAAGAGAAATTTAAGAGAAAATAGAAGCTAAGAGTACTTCAATGTAGCTTCCAATTCTTCTGAGACCTTAAACGGCTTTTGACTGCTGGAACGAAAAGACCACTCAGAAATCCTGATCTGCAAGAGCTCGGAACACCCATTCAGGCTCTGGCAAAAAAAAAATGCTTAGTTTATTTAATCAAGCTGTCTTTGGTAGAGATTTCAGTCCGTGTCCCTTTACAACATCTGTTCAAAATAAAAGAGGAGAGTATAAGCTTTTAATGTGATAGTATCGTCACAAATGCGGTAATGATTAATCTGCATAAGTGCTAATTTGATTGTAACGAAAGAAACGAAAGCAAAACATGGAGGCAAAGAGGAAAGTGATGAATTGAAAACAAATACCTTTTTCTCTGCTAGCTTTCATTTTTATTAAAGTATAAATCGATTTAGTGGTTCAATCTTTCTGAGATCATAATAAACAGTGAAAATGAATTACAGAACAACATGTGTGGGTCATTTTGAAAATTAAACAATATAGTTTTGGCCTCCACTCAATCGAGTTGTATGTAGTCTTGAAATGGATTGGAAAAGGAAATCAGGCAGCTTGATGACAGAGAATTCGATATCACCTTCATTTAATTAACGGTAACATTTTAATTTATTGCATTTCATTTACAAATTTTAATCTTCAAGAACCGGAAATGGTATTGCATTTATGTGCAATGAACTCACTGTAGGTAAATCCTTCAAAAGTGCAGTAAAACTGAGGCATTTAGAAAGTCGTAAAGCTACCTTTACTAGTTAGATCAATCTTCAAAGCTTCTAACTCTGAATAAAACAAGACAAATTAGGTGCTTCTTTTGTTTTTGCATGCCATGAAATTGTAACAACTGTTAAGCATTGTTGCAAAGTAAAGCATGGTTACAGCAAAACTAGCAGAAACAAACACAAAGCTTTACACATATTCTCATTACAAGTCGATTCATTTAAATTGGCATCAATGCCCATGTTAGTCATACACCAAATATGCACCTTGTTCAATTAAAAGAGAGCTCAGATGTCAATGCCAGCCTATTTATTTGAAACAGAAATTACTTTCATGTGTTGATTGCACCGACCTCCTCTCTGCATATTCTACTCAATGCTAGTTATTCTGCTTAGATGAACACTTTGTGGCAACGAATTGCACATTTCTTCCTCCTCAGAGGAAAACTGATTTTCTACGCAGAAGTTTAAATGAAATGACTGTGGAACAATGAATCAGCTCAGCGAGCCAAGGAATCACAAGACGTTTAAATATTCTGTGTTTTTCTCAATGTTAATAAACACAGCAGCAAATAGCTTCGGTGACTTAAGTTGATTTAATTTCTAAGGTTTCTCAAATTAAAACGGACTAATTTGGCTGTCTTTATCTATTACAGTTCACGAAAATGACCATCTGAAACACATCATCAGAGGTTAATGGATCGTTGGCAATGTAATAGAATACAGGACGTTTCACATAGTGTCGTCCCTAATTTATTTGTGTCATTAATATTAGATAAATGAATAGGACCTATTCTTAGAAACACATATTCTATGTGGACAGGACAATTGAATAACCGCCTATTAATTAGACGCCAGCTTAATTGGATTAACGTGTATGAAAACGACTAGAAGGAGCATGTTGCAAATTATTGAAAGAAATATAACAGGACATCAATACTATAGAACTGGAATAGAAACCTTCGGACCATAAAAATTCAAATAACATATTAGTGAAATCATTCTCATGTGTCTACACAATCGACCTCGATCTAGGTTGCATTCTTTCCTTCGCTCTGGTGTATATTTGAAGATTTAAAATTGGATTAATTGAAGTGAGACCTCAAAATGCAGTATCCCTGTTCATTGGCTATGTGCAGAATAAATTTTTCATGTTTACCATTTCTCCCCAAAGTAAAACTCTGGCTTGGGGCTGCATCATGGAAATTGATACGTCAATGATTTTGTATCATGGATGGCAAAAATCATTTTTGTGTTTTCACTTCCCCCCAAAAAAAAATTTGATCTGATTTGATTTATTATTGTTACTGTCACATTGATGGAAAAGATTGGTTTAATTCATCATTTTTGTTTAGCAGTTTATTAACGTTTACTGAAAAAATGCGAAAGCAAAAATTGTTTCATTAAATATGTTGCCTCAGAGGGGATGTTCAAAATTATATATCATTAACTTCTATAAATAACTTGTGTAATTATTTCACAAAATATTAACTCTGATATATAAATAGATTGTTTTTACCAGCGAGCAGGCTTGTGGTTTGGAATTGTGTGCTATGTAGTAACTCATGTACCGGGAGCAAAATTTTCCATCACCAAAAAGGCACAAGTTTGATTTGATTTTCTGCACTTGCATTGCTTGGTGCCCTACCGAGTACAATCGTACAGCTCGACAGCTATGGAGGTTTTATACTGCAGTTGATTGTGGGAGGCTGTGTGGGAAGGGAGGTGGCGATTGCGTACTCTTGTTTTGCCAGGATACTGGACATACAGTAGATACGAAGGAAAGGGTTACGGATTAGAGAAACACAATCATTTTAGAAGTCAATAGAATTAAACTCAAATTAGGGACAAGGGAGCATGGTAATTCTGGCTGGTATTCATCATAACACAAAACATCTTGCAAGTATGACAAATGATATAAAGTTGCTGATTTTCACGAAATGGTGTGATATTGCGGCTCTCATAGTGATATGGTGGAGGGAAGAACAGAACAGGCAATTCAGTGTTCAGAGATATAGAAACGTATATCTAGTTGGAGCAGGAGGAGTGTTAAAAATTCAGAATTTTGATCAAGGATTCGATATTTCGAATTTCAATATTTCGAACAATATTGCAGAAGAATGCTAAAACTGGGTAGAATTATATTCAAATGAGCAATCATTTTGGCGAGGGTGTACAATAGCTAGCCAAACAGCCAAGGAAGGATAGAAACACGCACCTGAAGGGACATATCAGATTTACGTGGAAATAAAAAAAAGTCATCGTAGAGTAGTTAACTTTCCCAATGTTAACTTGGTGAAACGAAGTGTGAAAGGATTAAAAGCAAGAGATTCCATAAAAAAAAGTGCCCAGGAGAGCTCTTTCAGCGAATATGTATGGAGGACTTAAAAAAAAATGAAAACATGGATATAACACGAAAACCTCTGCTCGGTAACATTAAGTGCATTTCAATATTATTTTATAGGTAATTCCTGTACAAGTGAATAACCTGGGAACGAATAAGGCCCATTTCTCAGGTAGACATTACTGCTTAAGATGTAAGGACTGCATGGCATCCACGGACGTTTGGCGATTTGGATATAAAATTAGCTTAGTAGTAGGAAGTGGAAGAGATTTTGGAATGACGTTATTGCGAATGATAGCTCATGTCCAGTGCCATAAAAAAAAGGATTTTATGCTCCATCCCTTCCATTAGATGAGTACATTGATGAACTAGTCATTAATGTAGGAGATATAATCTCTAAGTTCATAGATAATGCAAAAAAAAAATTGTGGTGTGTTAAATCACGATGAGGAAAGACTTAGAATGCGGGAGGATAGTTTTAAGCTGGTAAAATGGATTGAACATTGGCAAATGGAATTTACTGCTGAAGGCTATGAAATGAGGCATTGTCATATGAAGAACAAAATAAGCGACCACATATTAATCAGCAGCAATTTAAGAAATGCAGATGCTCAGTTGGACGTTAGTGTGCAATGGCATAGATTTTTGAAGGTAGCAGGACAGCCAGACAAAGTGATGATTGAGACATTCGAGCTCTTTCCCTTTGTGAGTAAAGGTATTGAATACAGGAGCAAGGAGCTTATAATTGGGTTGTATATAATGTTAGTTCGGCGACAGCTGGAATGCTGCTTACAGCTTTTGTCAGCACACTACCATAAATACCTGGAATGCACTCAAGTCGTTACAGGAGAGTTTTACAAGAATGTTGCATGGTTGGAAAAGGGTTTCAGGCATGATGAATGATTACACTTTCTGGAATTTTGTCACCACAAGCAGAGAAAGCTGGGATGATGCACGGATGCAGTGTATAACATTATGTGTGACATAGGCAGGGTAGATGTGACATTTCCCCCCGTACATATGTAATTCAATAACCCGTGGGCATATACTTAAGATAAACAGCAGGAAGTTTGGAGGGGGTTTGACAAAAAGAAAATTCCAAGAGGCTGGTGAACATCTTGAAATTGCTTTATAAGATGTAGTAAGGGATGTGAGTCCACAAGACATTTAATAACTGTTTGTATGAGAATTGAATCGTTTAACTGGCACAATGGCTCAGTGATCAGAAGTGCTAACTCGCAGCACTCGGAATAGGGTTCGATTCCACCATCATGCAACTGCTTGTGTGGAGTTTGCACACTCTACCTGCGTCTACGTTGATTTCCTCCCATAGACAAAAGATGAGGAGGTTAGATAGACTGACCATGCTAAATTGTCAATTTTGTCCAGTGATGTACAGTCGAAGTGGTTTAGCCATGGGAAACTCAGCGTTACAGCGCTGGGGCGGCCCTGGGTGCGTTGTCTTTGGAGGGTTGGTTTGGAGTTGATGGTCCAAATGGTCATCTTGTACACTGTAGGGGTTCTTTGAAATGCCACAGTATTCAAGGATATGGTCATGTGAAGAAAATCGAATTAAGTAGATGGATAATTGATTTCTGCTGTGAACATGATGCGTCAAATTGCACTTTTCATTCACTTCAGAATCCTATGACTGTTATTCCAAAAGCACACAAACAAATGTATCCTTAAAAAATGAAATTGAACATATTCCTTCAAATACTCACAAAATCCAGCATCGAGAGCGAAAATCAGTAAAATACATATTTTGCAATATTGCCTGCAATAAACTACTTTATTGTTTGTGACAGCACTTTCAATTAGGTGGCCAACCCTAGACCGATTGACAAAAGCAGCATATACATTGTAACAACGTCAATGGAAATTTTCCCTCACGTCAAAAAAAATCATGATGCATTGAAATACTCTATTACGTTGTCAAAACCACAGATGGGTTTCTCTTCATAATGCGTAGATGTCGAAACTACAGCCATTAAACAATGGAGCATAGGAGGGAAGTTGTTTAATTGACAGAGCTAACATCAATTTCTCAAGGGCAACTGTGACTGTTGATGGCTGTTAACGTCATCAGCAATATCTATTATTGATATATTAGATTTTGCCTTTTAGTCTGTTTCATTTGTTTATTGAACAAACAGAAGAACTGGATGATAAATTACCCCAAATATTCCCTTAATATTAAGATATTTACCTTTCTTTTTTTGACTCAGTTCTTCCTCTGTTTAAGAAAAATGCATTTTACAGTAACTACACAGGCAGAATATTTCATACGCTGACAATCTGAAGTAAAGTATGTGCGCTGAAAAAAATAACTCTGAGAGGAGAGAAAGAAAAGTCTGATTTAAAGTTCATGACTTTTTTTGTCAAAACTAATAAGGATGAGAGATACAACAGGGTTTAATTTAATGGATGGAATTACAGTGCTGAATGTATGAAAAATGTATTCTGGAAAAAGGAATACTGATGATACAATCCTCAATGGAAAAGAAGCACAGACGTCATATAACGTGCATGGAAAATCGCGGAAGCAGCAAAATCTGGTCCGAGATACTTCTTCAGAAATGGGGAGGGGAAAGAGAGCAGGTTAATAAATAGAAAGAGGATGGGTGGGGCTGAGGAAGGGAGATGGGATGGTAATAGGCGAGTGCAGGTAGGGAATGGTGGGGATAGCTCATTGGGATGTGTGGGGCGGATTGGTGGGAGAGATGATGGACAGGTTGTGTCAGGTGAAGGAGGCATAAATGAGAGGAAGGCTTGGACATGGGATGAGGGTGAAGGTGGGGAGATTTTAAAATTGGTGCTTTTGAGAGCCTACCGCCTGATTTCATAAACATGGAATTCACCAGTTTTCATATCTACTCCCTCCTCCGCCCTCATCCCATGTTCAAGCCTCCCTCTCTTCTCCACTTCCTTGACCTGACACAACCTGTCCATTTTCTCTTCTATCTATCTGCCCCACCCATCCCATTTACCAATCCCCACTACTCGCTACTTGCACTCACTTATCACCATCCCACCTACCTTACCCAGCCTTGCCCCTCCTCTCTCTATTTGTATCCCAGCTCCCTCCCCGATACCCAGGTCCTGACCCGAAACATCAACTTTCCTGTTTGTCTGATGCTGCCTGGTTTGTTGTGTTCCACCAGCTCCATGCTGTGTTGTCTTTGATTGCAGCATCTACAGTTCTTGCTATATCTGAGTAAATCAGAAAACTTTTTTTGTATGACCTAATCACGGGATGTCAGCCTCGCTGGCTGGGCAAACACTTTTTCCCAATTTCTCATTGCAACTAAGAAGATCATCGTAAACTGCCTTCATTAGACAGTGAGTGAAAAACATTTAGGTAGACACAACATATCATTTGGGGTAAACTTCTAGGATTTTATCCATTGATACTTAAGGAATGGCGATATATTTTAGAATATTGACAGTAGGTAGTTTGCAGGAGAACTTAAAGGTCGTGACATTGCTATATATCTACAACCATTACCCTTCATGATTATACTGGTCATGAATTTGGAAGATGCTCTTTAAGGAGGCTTGGTGAAATTTACCAGCGTACCTTGCAGGTGATAAACACTACTACTGCTACTTATCATTTGTAGTGGAATGACAGCCTGTTTGCAGCTCCATTGCTAATCAAGTGGTACGTGCTGTGGTTTATGTGTCAAACTTCTTGATTTGTTTTTGGTCTGGAAGTCATTTCAGCAAGTGCTGTGTTTTCTTTCACAGTCGTGGCTTGAGACTGATGCTAGACAGGATGTTGGGAAACAGGAGATAAGTGCTTAAATATGTCTATCTTCTGATTGCTTTTGCACTTGCAAAGTTCCTTGATTAAGATAAGAAAGACGTCTTCTTATCGGATGACGTGTGGAAATAAATGTATCAAACACAATCGGCCGTTTGTAATAACCAAGGATTATGATGAAGTACAATCAACATAATGAACATGTAATGAATGTGTCAAAGTATAATGATCGCAGTGATCTGATCACAGTAGCACTATATTGGTGGCCTATTCACTGAAAATAAGAGTCAAAAATTGCAAAAATGAAAATATGGACCGATTAAGGGTATCTGGCTGTTTGTTGACATGTCATAAAATCCTTATGCTATTTTCTAGCCAGGGTAAGGACAGGAAGCCACACAGAAACAATCATCAAGAGTCTTCTGAAAGTGATAAAGACGTTCCCTGAACGTGGTTGATTGAAGAAAGCTTTTGCACAAGAAAAGACAGACTTGCTGAATCATCACTTAGCATCCATTTGGTTTGCAGACAGTGTGTGAACAAAAAGAAGTTCTTCAGCCTGATAGTTTCCCAGTCGAAAAAGTTTAGAACTTGGGCTGTTTCAATTGTCAAAGATAAAAACTTTTTTTTAAAGAATTAGTTGCGATGATGAGTAAAATAATCTGGAGTGAGTATAGTGTTTAATTAAACGAGTCAATAATATTAGAAACAGGATGTCCCATTACATATGCACGGTAGCACAATACTTACAGTGGATTCTTCTCCAACAGATGATATGGCCGGAGCAGCTATGGGAGTTGAAACCTATTTGTTTCTCATTTCTGCTCACTCTGTCTATCTTTCACATAATTACCTTTAACAATGCCGTCATTCACAGACTCATGGAATATTCCTTTTGTTATCCCTTCATAAGAACCCCTACAGTGTGGGAACAGGCCCTTCCACCCAACAAGTCGACACCAGCCCTTAGAGCATCCCACTCAGATGCAGACCCACTGCAACCCACACACCCCTGAACACTGGACAATTTCGCATGGCCAACCCACCTAGGCTGTACAGCTTTGGACTGTAGGAGGAAACCGGAGCACCTGGAGAAAACCCATGCAGACACAGGGAGAATGTACAAACTCCACGCAGACAGTCACCTGGGGCTGGAATCGAAACCGGTACCCTGGCGCTGTGCATCTGCAGTGCTATCCTCTGAGCCACCGTGCTGCTTTCGCAGCTCTTGATTGCCTTATACCGTTGATATATTTTTATTTATTCGCAGGAGTTCCCCACCCTATCTCAACTGTGCAGTCTGCATTTGAACATTTCTCAATATTTATGGATAGTACCATTTTTATTCTTTTGGCGCTTTCCTACCTGTATCTTTGAGACTCTGGCGCAGATTTTCAAGACCTGAAAAGTAACAAAGGAATCTGTGCAGCAATTTTAAAATTAACTTAATGAACATTTAGTTAATACATCCCAACGACTTCATATTTGCAAAGAAATACACACAATCAGAGACTCAAATATGATGGAAAAATATAATGCATCCTCGAAGTTGCAAGTGGAAGAAAACTCTCAGTACATATTTTAACGTCGCCTGTTCTGCATTCATATTTGCGTCTGATAGCACTTTTGCATTACTTGACGGTGTGAGATCCATAGCTTAGCGAATAATATCATAGTAGATGTAACATCAGCATCAACTAATTCCTAATATCAACCCTTTCCTCTTACAAAAGATTAATTATTTATGAAATTATGAGCTGCTGAAGCTACTTATTATTGGTCGCAGTGACTAGTTAGTAAGGTAAAGTGATAAGAAAAAACATGTTTTGAAAACGTTTTCTGTTAACATGGGAAATAATTTAGATCTCAATATTTAATTATTCCATCGCAGCATTAGCGCTCTACACTTACCACGTGAGAGAAATATTAAGTTGTTCATTGAAAAAAAAAATGAGGATGGAAATAAAAAGTATTTTTGGCGATTGTTTCTGATTGTCAGTCAGAGACAACTTTTCAATCAAATAATAACTTTTTCCTATGAAGTATGTCTTCTTGTTTTAGAACACAGAACATAGAACATACTACAGAAACAGACTCTTCGACAGACTATGCCTGTGCCAAGTATATTATCATTCTAAATTAATCACATCCCCGTTAACATGGCTGTACCCCTCTTTGTCTCGATTTTCATGTGTCTGTTTAAGTGCTTCTTAAGCTTTACAGACATATCTGCTTCCTCCACCTCCTCTGGTAGAGTAGTCCAGGCACCGACATTTTTAATTCTGTGAATTTAAAAAATCCTTTTATCTTGCATCACCTTGAACTGCTCCCCTCTTGACTTTAACCTGGATGCCATAATTTTTGACATTTCCACCCTGGAAACAAACAAACAAACAAACAAAAAAATCCAGATATACATCCTAGCTATTCCTTTCATAATTTTATACGATTCTATCTAGTCACCTCTCAATCACCGATGCTGTATCGCCTCTCCTTATGGTTAGTGTACTCAAACCCAGGCAAAATCCAGATAAACATTTTTTTGCATTGTGTCCAAGGAATCCGCATCCCTCCTAAAATATAGGGGAGCAGACTGAACACAATAATCCGAAAGTGACTGAACTGAAATATTCTGTAGCAGCAACATGATTTAACAACTTTTATACTCAATGCCGTGTATGATAAAGCCAGGCACATAACATGTTGTCTTTACCACATTATTCACTTGTGCTGCCACTTCCGGGGAGCTAGATTGTTGACCGCGATATCCCTTTCGAAATTATGCTACTGAAGGTCCTATGTGCTTTCCTCGTGCATTTGACCTTCTAAAAATAAATCACATTGCAGTTGACCAGCTTAAATTCCACCTGTAATTCCTCTAATTTTCCAAATGATCGATTACCTGTCATTTACTTCTATGTATTTCCACAATATTGACGACTCCATTATTTTCATGTCTGATGAATATTTATTAATCAGTCCAACTACATTTTTATCTTTTTCATTAAAAATAATGTTTTACTCTTTCCTTTTAATTGATGATTTCAAGACAGGTAGTTTCAGCAATACAACATTCAGACTACAACTTTGATTTCCAAAATAGCAACAACTGATGAGTTTTTTTTTCTGATTACGATGAGATGCAATGTCAAATAAACTTCAAATTTTAATGGCGCATCGGGAATAAGCGAATTTTCTAATGGGATAATATTCGTCATGACTGCTCATATTGACTTGACACTTAGGAAGCCATGTGATGGACTGAGTTTTCTTATTATGGTAATTGAGATAAAAAGCAAATGAGTTAGCGTCAAGGCAGTATAAAGTAGTGCTTTAATTCATTGTGTCCAGCTCTAAGCGCCTTATTTTGGCAAGAAGGAAATAGATTAGACAAGGAAAAAGAATTTTAAAAAATGGCTACTTTCATGTATGAAGAAGTTCATTCACGTTGATAGATTGGGGAAATCATACTTTGAAGCTTGCATTCTTCACCCCTCATGCATTTAACTGATTTCCTCGAAAGTTAGGAACGTGTAATTCTTTATCTACGCTGTTTCAATTAGATGTTTCCTGTGATTTAACATTGTGAAAGTATGAGTTAATATACGAAAACTGAACTCAATTGACAAAAGGAAAAGTCATTCATCTTGCAAGGTCAAACTTGTTATTAAGAATGTAATATGACATTTCAACGATTACTTTCAAATATGCTGTCTAGTTCTGTCATACAGTTGCTATGGCTAATTTTTCATTAAATTTGACATATTCTTGGAAAGATGATGAGTGAAATAATCTTTATGAAACACGAATCTATTTCAAGGTCAAATTACTTTCTGGTGCTCAAGTTCTTGCTTCTCAGAAGCCAGCAGATTAGGAAGATCCTCCAAGAGCTTCTCCGCTTTGCCTGTTCTTTTTATTTGATTTCTTTTTTACTAACTCTTTTTCTTCTTCCCGCCCCTCATCTACCCTCAGCATCGGAGGGGAATACTGGCAGGTGCCAGCAGTAAGCCAGCAGAGCAGTTAATACTGCATTGTGAGACTGGAGAACGAGTTGGAAAACCGTGTGAAGCTGCATATCCTGAAGCAGCGTGGGGAATGAGCCATTATAGCTCGAGGTAAAAGCTGCTGCAGCGTGAGGAATGGGCTGGTACAGCGCTTGAGCTGTAAACTCTGGATCACGACTTAGCTGCTGCTGTTGAGTGCCGGAGAGAAGCAGACTGTAAACTGGCGTGATGTGGGGCAGTTCTTGGGTTTGAGCCTGGCACTACATGCTGAGCTGCTGCTGTTTGATACTCTTACTGAATTGTAATGTAAATCCTTAACTTTTAATCCTATTGTACAACAACATTATTTTATAATATATTATGTTATATTAATATACAATATGTTATATTATATAAAAGTCCAAAGATGTGCAGGCGAGTTGGATTGGCCATGCTAAATTGTCCATGGTGTTCAGGGATGTTTAGATTAGGTAGGTTTGGGAAATGGGTCTGGGTGGGATGCTCTGAGTGCCGGTGTGGACTTGTTGGGCCGAAGGGCCTGTTTCCCCGCTGTAGGGGGTTCTATGATTAAAACCGCCATGCTGGGCCAAGGGAAAAACAAGCTGAAAGCCTATACTGAGGAAAGTTGCTGCCAGGATGAGCCTGCAACCCTTGACAAAAAAAAACACCGTGGCAGGCCAAAAGCATCCGCCAAGGAAAACGCTGTTGGGGGATAATATAAACGCCAATCTGGATGCAGACGCCACTCCAGGCTGTCGAAACACTGAGCCAGAAGTCCTCACTGGAGACTAAGCCTGAGCGCTCACGAGACCTCAACACCATATGTGGTCTTTGCGATGCAACATAAGCCAACGAAACCATTGCGCTGTCACATGCAAAAGTTCATCACATTTGTTCTCTGGATATAAGATTCTTTCATTTTATTAGTCATGCCATCGTGTTTAGAAGTCCCCCTTTTTAATCCCCTAAACTAGAAAAGATGATACACTGATGGTGAAGCAGAATAAGAGGGATGCGAAATATTTTTACAATGGTAGTTGAAAGTTATATCGCAGCACCTCTAATAAAATTGCACCTGAGTAATCAAATTGTCACTTTACCTTTATCTTTCATTTGCAGCCTTTCTTCTATTTGAAATAAATGTACGTGTAAAATATTAAATATAATTTGGACACGTTGTTATAAATTAATAGTAAAAACATATATACAATGAGGGAAATGAAATAGTTGAAGAAAACTTAACTATCTCTCATTTACTGAAAAGAAAATAATTTGAAAAATCCATATGAAATGCTGATTATTTTGAATTGTTTTGGAGATAGCAGGAACTGCAGATGCTGGGGAATCTGAGATAAGATCTTTTCTGAAGAAGGGTCTAGGCCTGAATCGTCAGCCTTCCTGCTCCTGTGATGCTGCTTGGCCTGCTATGTTCATCCAGCTCTACACCTTGTTATCTCTTATTTTGAATTGCTGTTGTATTTAGAATGTCAAGGAATAAAATCCAAAATTTTCACTGATCATGATGCACACCAACATTACTGTAATTATATTGTTTTAAGAACATTTATTGAATAGTCAGAGAGCATGAATTAATCTGCTTGTCTCTTTTTAAAAGGTCATCAATGCATGACACTCAGTTGACGATGGAGTCTGGATTCCATCTGCTGCCTTGTTTTCGGACATAATACAGTTTATTTGGGTCAAAGGACTATAGAGAAATTGATCATGCAATACAAAAGAAGCAGCATTTTTACAGTGGGTGAAGAATGATATCAGTACAATATTGTTGATGTCAACACCGTGAATCATGCCCTCGTTGCTTTAATATGCTGGATGGTAAATAGATTCATTGCATGCAATACTTTGATGAAAATAATCTCGGCGCTTTTGGGAAAGTTGGGCATAAAATAGAAACAACTTGTGTATTGATGCATATTCTATCTGACTTTGAAATCCGTCTCCCTTAAACGCGAACAGTTAAAATTTTAATTTTAGAACATCAAGGAATAGTTGCCAAATGTTGAAGAGAGATGACTGATTTTGGATATTTTAACTTAAACTTACAATAAAACAGAACAGTAGCAAATTATTTAGAGGAGCGCAGCTGTTTCCGCTTTTTAAGAAATTATCAATTCTCTTGCTGCCTTAGTAATTCTCCATTGGCCTGCAGAACAATATGGATTGAATTCCTTTCGAAACATATCCATAGGATCACAAGCACTCTATTCATTGTAAAAGCCGTACAGATAGACCTTGCCTTTTTGTTGACTCAGCTTAAGTGTTTGTTCTATGGATAGCGCCACACTTGATACTTCCATTTTGTTCTCTTGGATTGAATCAAAATTTGATGCAAACGATCATTATTTCAGTATTTAGAGCCTTTAAAAGCGTCTCAGCAATTATAAATTTTAATTTATGCCAGTGTCCTTTGTTTCAAACATTTAGAAACACAGGCAGAGAAATAATACATCATGTGCGCAAGACCAAAGTTATCAAATGAGACACAGACCTGAAAATATATAGTACATATTCAATGTCCTGTGCTATCTCCTACAATAGCTGGCATGCATTTTTTTTTATCCGCAGTGCAATTAAGAAACTCAAAAGCTTTTTTTTAACTTTAAACTAAAAGAAGCAAATTGTATGTGGAGGTAAAGGAAAATGTCTGATGTGATATCAATACTGAGTTGCTTTGATAAGTGTTTTACATCAGGTTATCATGGAAATTATGTGATGTTAACAACTGAGAAGGCTTAAGGGTGTGTAGGAAACTGTAACGCTGGGATATAATAAACGTGGGTGGTGAATGTACTGAACCGGTGTAGACTGAAATTACACCATTCTGCATATGCGGAGGATGGGTAATGTTGGTGATGGACTCACAAGAAGTGCAACCAAGCTAACAGTTAGATGATCAGAGTAGGGAAACAAGAATGAGGGAAACAATGAAAACAATATGCTCATATCTACGAAAAAGTGTCATAAATACGAGTATCGTTAAAATGAGGGTAGAAAATCTTATGAAATTAGTTTAATGTTAATGCAGATGTCTGCGGCTGTAATCTGGCATGGGAAGAGATAAGCAGTTATTGTTATCGAGAAATTATTGGGCAAAACGAGAAATCAAGAATTGAACATCACAGTATGCATCTATTTTATAAAGATACTTTGGGGAGTGTCAATGGAGAGTAGCTATATTTATTCAGTACAACTTATCAAAGGTTAAGAAAAGGCGCAGCTATCAATAATATTACCCAAAATACAAATCAAATCATAGCGATAAAATAACATAGTAGATGCATCATAATTTCGTGTTTAGACTTCAGAGCACGTGAGAGATGGCAGGGAATGGAGTTACAAATACGAACGCAAAGTAAGGCATTCTTTTAAAACATATTCTAATAGTCATAGGAAATTATGTGCATTGCGAATTTTAGTGATGCTAATTTTAAGTAGCTTGAAAAGAAGTTAGGTAAATCAGAAACAAGGGTTTCAAGTTTGTGAATAAAGCTCCTTCATAACAAATATTTGCAAGCTACTGTAAGATTATCAGTAGAATGAAACAATACAGCTATTTAGATGTACAATTGAAACCATTTTTTTAAGAAGTTCGCAACTAATATCATGTTTTTAGATAGGAGAAAATTAAAATTCCAGACCCTGATCATGTCACTTATGAAAGTAAAGTTGACCAAGTTTTATAATTTATAGCTGTAAAAAAAAAACAAAAGTTGTAAACTGGGCATAAGAATGTAGAGTTTACTCATTGACAAAAGAAATGTAGGCCAAAAATAAAACCCCCCGAAAACCTGTCACAATCCTTTGATGAGATTGAAATAGAAACATAAGTTAAATCCACGGATCGTAAAAGGACCTGACTAAACAAAGGAGCATGATTTTCAAAGAATCTATACAGTTTGGAAGTAGGTCAATCTGCCCATCGAGTCGAACCATGAACATCCAACAAATATCCCACCAGACCCAGCATTTCTCCATGACACCGCATTTGCCATGGTTAACTCACCTAGCCTACACACTCCTGGACACTACAAAGTAATTTATCATGGCCAATCCATCTAATCTGCGCATCGTTGGCCTGTGGGAAGAAACCAGAGCACCTGGAGGAAACCCATGCGGATACAGGGAGAATGTAGAAACACCACACAGACAGCCGTCCGATACATGAGAAAACAAAAGTAACAACAACAACAAAAGAGGTTCCAAGCGAAATAACATTGAAAACAACCATGAAATCAAAGAGAAATAATGTAATTAGAGGACAAAATTGAATGATAAATTTGCATACACAGCACTGCAGAGCATTGTCTTGTGTCACGGTTCATAATTACACTTGTGCAACTCAGTATGAGACAACAAACAACTGTTTCCAGGCCCATATCTGTTCAAAGCGTGTCACGTCTGTATCATTTTCCTTTCTGACTTACCCAGTTCGCTGACCAATGTTTTAAGGTTTTCGACTTCTGAGGATAAAACACAAAAAAATCAATCTTGAATGATGGGTAAAGTCTAGAGGAGAGAATGTAAAGACAATAAATTGATTAAAAATCGTCATCTGCTTTTTTAGTCTTCGTGAATAATAAAGAAACTTGAATGACCAATTGCGTTTTACTACACTATACCGTCAGTCGAGCTTATTTTAGTCTTTTTTTTCTCAGAATCATTCTGCACAGCTGCCGTGCAAATAAAAGAAAAGAACTACTGTTTGCATTTCAGCAATGGTCACCAAATAGTCTTGGTGTTTGTTCTCACATAAATAGAAGTTGCGACCAATAATATTTTTCTTAGAGTATTAGAGAACCACAGCATAGATTAGAGGACCTCTGCTCAACTGCATTGTGCCAGTCAACAACAATCAACTATTCATTCTAACCTTACTTTTTATCACTTGGCTCTTAATCTTGTCTGCCTCTTTGTTATAAGTGCAGATCTCAAATATTTAAACCCATAGAGATGTACAGCAGAATAACGGGTTCTTCAGTCCAACACCGCCATCTCGACCAGATATTCTACATTAATCCAGGTCCATTTCCCAGCATTTGGCCCATATCCTCCTGACAATTTCTATTCATGTACCTCACCCCGGGGCCTTTTAAATGTTGTAATTGTACTAGCTTTTCCCACTTCTCCGGTAACACATTCCACACAGTCATCAACCTCTGTCTGAATATTTGCCCCTTATTTGCCTTTTAAATCTTCTCCTCTCACCTTATACCTATGCTTTACCCACGAAAAAGACTTTGACTATTCACCCGACCAATGGCCCTCATTATTTTATGAACTCAAAAAGTCTTCCTCAACCTCTGCTGCTCCAGGGAAAATAGCCCCAGCCGATTCTGCTTCTCTTTATAACACATACCCTCCAGACCTGGCAACATCCTTCTAAATATATTGGGACTCTGCTTCTGTTAATATTATAAACGCAAAGTCTTAAATTCCCAACACGCTTTCCATGAAATAAAGTGTCGCTCACATCTCTGAAACGTCTACATTTTACATTAAACCAAAGCCCCCGATCAGTATTCGCTCCATCAAATGGGAGAACATTTTCTGTTGGTCAATCTGATCGTTGCCTCTCATAAGTTATGCACGTAATCACGTACGCTCTCAAGTTCTTCTGCTCCAAGGAAATCAGTAGCAGTCCATACAATCTTTCTTCATAACTGAAACTATTCAGCCCGAGGAACATCTGATTCATCTCCTCTACGCTGTTTCCAGTGCTGTCAGATCCCTTGAATGGCCTGGCTTCCAGAATTGCACATAACGTTTTAGTTGTGCCTTAATTAATACTTCATACAGTTCAAGTATAGCCTCCCTGCTCTTCAAATCTCTGCCTCATATAATAAAGGTAAATCGACTATTCTGTCATGACCTGGTGCATATCTTCTTTGTGTCTTAATTTTACTTCTCATCGAAGGAAAAGAGAATGAATATTGTCATTGAAACAACTCATTCGAAGACTTTCAAACATCAAAGTGTGGTTTACTTCTAAAGTGTATTATGTCAATATGAACCATATATTTTAAAATGAAAATCGACATACTTGACCAGACTAGGAAAGCAAGCTTTTGCAACCTTGCCCAGATTTGTTTTTCGTGTGTCAAGAATCTCTCAAGCTAATATGATCAATTGCAATGAACCTTGGCAGAGCCTGCTAAATCTTCCCTCATATGATTACCCAAGGAAAACGATAAATCAACGCAGTAATCATAGAATCCCTTCAGTGCAGAAACAGGCCATTCAGCTCATCGTGGCCACTAACCCGCCGAAGAGCATCCCACTCAGAACCAAAACGTACCCCTGTAACTCTGCATTTCCAACGGTCAACCCACCAAACTTTCACGTTGTTTGCTCGTGGGAGGAAACACATGTAAATACAAAGAGAATGTGCAAGCACCACACAGACAGTCACCTTAGTGTGAAATTGAACCCGGTCACTGGCGCTATGAGGCAGCAGTTTTAACCACTGAGCAATCGGGCCAGCTAAATGACACATTCCTCCATTCCTCAGGTAAATAGTTATTAAATTAGTGAGGGCTGTTTACTTTCCAACCCCCCACCTCTTTTTGTGCAATGAGTTCCTTATGCCTGCCACTCTGTAGGGCATTTATTTTCCAATAAACCGCTCCAGACCTCGTGTTACTTATGTTAAATCTATGCCCTTTGTTTATTAAACTGTACACGAAAGGGTAAAAGAAAAGTCACATCTGCCATGCCTGTATCAGCCATAGCTTTTTATATACCAATGGTGCATCACTTCAGCTTCCTCTGCTTCCAATGACAGCAGGCACAACTATTGCAATCTTTTTTAATGGCTAAGCCATTGAGCCATCGCGCTGCTGATCCTTTTATACACATTCCAAAGCAAACATACTTTCCCTCAAGAAAAGCGGAACCAAAAACTTTCTCATATGGTTCTGGTTATTGTAATCACAGGCCCAACAAACAGGCTGACAATAAATATTTATTTATATTCGGTACAACTCTTTCAAAAACAATGCCAAAGTTCAATTTCTATTGTCAATCTAAGAGTTTATATTCATGGGACATTTAGGGATTTCTGCCAGCAAACATCCAGATCCTTTTCAGGTCACTCATTTCCTCATCGAATTGGGCTTTTGTTCTTTATGTCACAGTGGAAAACTTGAAGGTCAACAGATTCTCATTTTATCCTATGACTTTATTATCTAGTTGCAGAGATTTTGTTAGAGTAATGTGAAAATACTGCTATCTGTTTTTCTAAATCTGCTTTCACCAAGGTATTTCAATGGTTTCCAGTGACGCTATTCTGTCGCCTTACTTGGTATAGTTATGTAAACTGAAATCACTCCCTTGATCTTGATTTTCTTCATTCTATCTTTTCTCCACCCAATCCAGCGTTTCTTCCAACGAATTTTCCGCAAAGCAGCTCTTATTGAGCCGTTATTTTATGCCCCAGAGTGTCACGTAAATGTGAACCCTTAACTAATGTCACAAACTTTTGCTGCTTTAATATAAACAAAAAAAAAGAGATTTGTCAAGCACAAGTCTTTAATTGTACAATTACTTTAACTTTGAAGGAATTTTCTTTTCGCTAATGCTAGGTCACGATTTCATGAATAATGGAGCTACACTGTTCCATTTTATCGTCGCAAGGATTGGGATAATGCTGTTTCAGAGATAATAGGAACTGCAGATGCTGGAAAATCTGAGATAACAAGGTGTAGAGCTGGATGAACACAGCAGGCCAAGCAGCATTAGAGGAACAGGAAAACTGACGTTTCGGGCCTAGGCCCTTTTTCTGACGAAGGATTCTTCAGCACCCTCCTTATCTTGGGATAAAGCTATCTAGCCAACACCTACTGCCTATCAATAAATCCTCTTAAGATTGTGTTGCTCACCGGGCAATAACAGATATTAACTAATTCAGTGACAATATAATGATTGCTTTCTCAGTCCTTTCATGTTTTGCTTGTCCAGTTTCCAATTAAAAAAAAAACTAGCCTATCAGTTATTTTTAAAAGAAAATTATCAAAACTTACTGGTACCACAGGAGACTTTTGATATAACACTATAAAATTACATCACTCCATGAATCTCTCAGTATTTAACTCTAATAGTCGTCCGAATGCTTCCTATATTATTATGCTTTATGCTTTATGTTGCATCATCATTTTTGTTTGGTCATTACCGACTGAAATTGCAATGTGTTTACTGTAACCTACCATGAAAGCCGAGTCAAAAATATCCAACATTTCCATGTTGACCGTTATATTTAATAATGGAGTCACATGCTCTTAGTAATGAATATTATTTTAGCTATTGCATTTTTAATATGCATTCAGAGACTTTTACTTGCATTTCTCATTTCCTTGAAAGTTTGTTTTTATGTCTTAATTTATTGAAATGAATGCCAGTAATAAAGTATTACTTGTTAATTTTCTTAAAAAAGTTGTGCAACATTTCAGTACTCCGAAATCTTTGCCAGTCTCTGAGATTATTATTTGAATTTATCTTGATTCTGAATTTTCACAATGAACTTGACTTTATGTATTGTTCTCTGCAGGTAAGTACTAATGACTAGAGTATTCCTCGTTGAGAGTGAACAAAAAATCATGAAACATTTGCTACTGCTAATCTTCGACATTTTGAAGTATTTTCCTTTTTGTTACATTCATGTTTGCCTTTGCCTCACTTCACTAATGTCCTTTGGGGAAGGAATCTCTCCTCTTTACATAGTCTGGCCCACCTGTGACTCCGGACCTAGAGCAATCTGTTTGAAGCTTTACTGCCCTGTGGGATGGACATTAAATGCTGGCCTAGCCGGTGCTGCCGTCATACCGTGCACGAGTAAAAAGATAGACGTCAAAAATACTGAAGTAATCAATGTATACTGAGATAGATTAATACATTGACATATTCCTGGCTTGGTGTGCCAAGTGTACGCAAATTTCATGTTCACAAGAAAAGACAATGCCTATCTTGATCAAAAGAACTCCTTTCAATCTTCCACTAATGTTTAATTACATTTAGATCAGTGAATCACAAACCATCAACATTGTTTGGATTACAATAATTCAGAAACGTACTGGCCTCTCCAGATGCATCTGCAAGAGATGCTCTTTTAAGTTTGGCATTCCTGGAAGAACTGTTACATTGCCTGACTCAGTCCTGTTCACAAGTTAAGGCAGAGTATGCAAAAATACAATTGAAAGCCCCAATGCCCAGATGAGGGTGTCTTCGAAATAAATCCAAAGCAGGATAATAAGGTCTCAAATAAACAAAGACCCTTGTTTGATCATCGTCCATCAGCTTTATCATTTTTTCAGGTCGTTTGCAGTGCAACAAAGCGCAATGTGTATGTATTTATTTGATGCACTGCAACTTGTCTCCATGAAATAAAGGAACCTTACTCTTCAGCTTTTCAATTACCTATATAAATAGTTGCATAGATCCATGAGAAGACATTAACAGGCATATCCCTTCCAAGACACAAAATAACTTAATAGGCTTGAGGGCTTATTCTTGACTGTTGTGTATTCAGGAATTTGAAATCGCTTGCTAAAAAATTTGAGCGTTAATCAACATTTGACTGCTATTTTTTTCAAAAGAAGAAATACGTGAAGATATTCAATCGCAGTAGTGATAATAGGTAAACTCTGTCCTTGACAATGATAGTTTTATGCCATTAAAACTGCTAATAGTTTTAAGTTCAAAATTTCTACAAGTTAGTAGATTTGAAATTCAATACATTAATTTCACATTTCCCTAGAACTTCTTCAATGATGGGTTAATCATTCTTATTCCATTTGAAACGTACATGATTGTTAATCTGTTCTGTCGTCGGTTCTACATGTATTGATCTAAGAAATCATACTGAACAAATTAGAAGTGCAGGTGCTGCATCTCAATCAACATTTGTTCATGTAGTATACAACTTTTTTTTTCAAACAAATAAATATACTGCTAAAGATCGAATAAGTATTACAACATAGAATTTTCACATTCACAGCAAAATCAATGAATTCAAGCGCACACTTTCGTACAATTTATGTTATTGAGCCTTTACCACCAATTAACAATTAATTTCATATTTTGTATTTCTACTTCAAATTCATTCCACTGTTGGATTCCAAAGTAGGATTACATCTTTACAATGTATAAATTTCTTATTATATCAGCAAACTAGGTACAAATGAGAAATATTTAGAACACATGTTATTATCTATAACTGGTGGGGTTACAAATCTGTTGTGGTGACTGTGGGGGAAGAGAAAAGCAAATTGATGAAATTTTGCGAATGTTCCTCAAATGGAGCGTTAAAAAATGCAGTTATTTTGTAGCTTTAGACTTCCTTCCTGCAATTATAATGCATTTACGCCAACAGCAATTTGACAGAGTTGCAATATTAAAAAAAAAAGCACATGCAATGAAGTTTTGCCATTATACAAGCTTCCCAATTATAGCTGGCAAAAATGTGCCTTTGCGTCTTTGCATTTCATTCTAAACATTCTAACTCGATGGAAAGAATACTCCATTTATGATGTTTCCACTCAGCGAACTAAGTATTGCTAACACCTGCAACAACAGTCAGCTCAACTCAACTCAGCTCAGCGCGTGCTATGCGAGACAGTTCTCAAGTAAATAGCACACACTTGCAGAGTCAAAAAAACTCGTTTAAGGGCACTTTTAATGTCAAAAATTCTCTAGAAGGTATCTTTGTATTATCTTCGAGACTTTACCAGCCAGTTTAACTGATTATGTTAAAATCACATTTTACTGAAAAAGTTGTTGAGTTGACATTTTAGCCCTAACAGTTTCTTCAGCATATTGTCCTCTCTACTGCAAAAATACAGCTCCATTGCAAATTTGGGGTGGTACTGTGGCTTAGTACTGCTGTCGCACAGGGCCAGGGACCCACAATCAGTTCCACCCTCCGGCGACAGTCTGTGTGGAGTTTCCACATTCTCCCCGTGCCTGCTTGGGTGCTCTCCAGGTGCTCCAGTTTCCTCCAACAGTCCAAAGATGTGCAGATTAGGTGGAATGACCACGGTAAATTGACCGATGTTTTCAGGGATGTGTAGCTTAGGTGGGTTATGGGCGATGGGTCTGGGTGAGATCTGCAAGAGTAAGTGTGGACTTGTTGGGCCAAAGGGCCTGTTTCCACACTATAGCGATTCTCTGGCTTTTGCGTTCTTCTCGTGCTCCAGTATTTTACCTGTTCCTTCACGCCGAGCTTCCGCTTTTCAATTCATTGCCTGGTATCATTGTTTCTACCTTGAGTTGTTACAATGCTGTTAGTGCAACACGCTATTTTGTCCTTTTTTGAAGAGAGATTGTAAAAGCAGAGCTATTGAAGTTGGCTACTGGAGAAGGCCGAAGTCAATAGTTTGCGGCCTTTTTTTTTAAACTGTTTTTAACAACAGAAGGTGACTGTCTACTTCTCATAGATTAGCCTTGCTAGTGTTTTTTTCAGCTGCGGTAGTCAGAAGCTGTTTGGATCCAGGTAGAATTGGAAGCTTTAACAAAGGATCCCTAACTGCTACTTTCTGTGAACTCTCTCGACGTTGTTTCATCCTGGATTGAAGAATCCGTCTCTCACCCAACTTCCTGCAAGAATGCAATCCCCGACTCCCAATTCCTCTGCCACCACCACGTCTGCTCCCAAGATGGGGCGTTCCACTCCCGGACATCCCAGATGTCCTCTTATTTCAAGGACCGCAACTTCCCCCTTTTAGTTGGCGAAAATGCTCTCGACAGCATCCCTTGTGTTTCCCACATTTCTGCCCTCACAACCCCTTCCCACAACAAAAAAGGGCAGAATCCCTCTTGTTCTCACGTATCACCCCACTAACTTTCAGATTCAGTGTATCATTCTCCGTTACTTCCATCACCTGCAATCTGACCCCACAACCGTGATATATTGCCCTCCCCACACCTATCTGTATTGCGTAGGGACCACTCTGTCTGCGACTCCCTCATTTGCTCCACACTCTGCTCTAGCTCCAACACTCACGGCATCTTTCTCTGCAACAGCAGGAAGTGCTACACCTTCCCATACGCCTCCCTCCTCACCTCTATC
Source organism: Ginglymostoma cirratum (assembly GCA_024137785.1). Lineage (NCBI taxonomy): Eukaryota > Metazoa > Chordata > Chondrichthyes > Orectolobiformes > Ginglymostomatidae > Ginglymostoma > Ginglymostoma cirratum. The sequence continues at coordinate 2,224,923 of JAHRHZ010000141.1, read as the reverse complement.
CCATGCCCCACGAAAACCTTCCACATTAAACAGATGTGTACCTCCACATGCGCTGATGTGATTTACTGCATCTGCTGCTTTCTTTGTTGGCTCCTCTACATCGCTGAGACCAAGTGAAGGCTTGAAGACCATTTTGTAGAGCACCTGCGCTCTGCTTGTGACATAAGACAACAGTTTCCAGTCGTGAATCACTTCAATTCCCCCTCCCAACCCCTGGAAGACATGTCCATCCTGGGTCTCCTCCAGTGTCACAATGACGCCACCCAGATACTTGAGAAGGAGCACCTCATATTCCGTCACGGGACCCTACAACCGAATGGTCTCAAATGTGGACTGTACTAGTTTCAAAATCTCCCCATCCTCGACCTCATCCCGTGACCAACCCGTCCTCTCATCCTCGACTCTTTGACCTGACACAACCTGTCCGTCTTCTCTCCCACCTATCTGCTCCTCCCACCTCACTGAGCAATCCCCACCACCGAAGATAGCGTAGACCCTAACTTCTCATTTTAAAGTTCAATGGAAACGGTGTATTCCAGATGTGATGTGACTGTTCAACTATGTGACGTTACGCACAAAGCAATTTATTTAAACACAAAAGTTAAAATACAAACTAAAGGAAGAGGAATTTAGAATAAATTAATTATTGGAAAACTTAACCCAATAACTGATAAAGCATCAATTACTAACTAACTGCTCCAGTGTAGTAACGTCCCATTAACATACCTCTCGGCAAAAAGATAAATTCACACACGATTTCTTACGTGCAGATATAGCAAGAACTGCGGATGCTGGAGTTAGAGATAACGCAGTATGGAGGTGGAGGAACACAGCAGGCCAGGCAGCATCAGAGGAGCAGGAAAGTTGATGTTTTGGGTCAGGACCATTCTTCAGAAATGGGGTGGTGGGGGGGAGAAAGGGAGCTCAGAAATAAAAAAGGAGCAGGGCTGAAGTCGAGGAAGATGGTTGGTTTGCTGATAGGTGAGTGCAGGTAGAGAGTGGTGGGGATTAGTTAGTGGGATGGGAGGGGCGGATAGGTCAGAGGAAAGATGGACAGATTGTGTCAGGTCAAGGAGGTGGGATGAGAAGGAGGCTTGGACATGTGATGAGGACGAGTCTGGGGAGATTTCAAAACTCGTGAATTCCATGTTTGGATCATTGGGCTGTTGGCTCCTGGGAAGGAATATGAGGTGCTGCTCCTCCAGTTTGTGGATGCTGTTATTGTGGCACTGGAGGAGGCCCAGGATGGACATTTCACCCAGGCAGTTACAGGTGGAGTTAAAATGGTTTTCCATTTTGCAGGTGGATATAAAACTTTCCCGTCATCAAACAATTTAACAGTTCCTCCAGCTCCGTACTGTGTTACCTTTCAGATGCCTTCCCGCTTTTGACGAACCATTTACAACAGTCTAAACTGATTGTGCAGCATTCCTACCTAAAACAAAAGGTGGGAATCAGGGTTTTTGACATTAGTGGATGTGTCCACTAGATTGCTTGAGGCGATTCCATTATGCAGTTTCACATCAACAAGTATTGTGCAAGAATTATTCATTTATTTAACGAGATACGGACTATCCTCAGAGATAGAACCAGATCAGGACTTTTTTGTAACATCAAAATTATTCGGGGAAGTTATAGATAGCTTAGCAATCCAAATCCAATGTGTACCATCCAGAATTACAGGGAACGTTTGAACGATGGCATCAAGCTTTAAAGACCATGTTGATGGCTTATAATCAGGACTATCCAGATGATTGGAATGAAGGATTTCCGCTTGCAATTAAGGATGCACCAAATGATTCGACTAAAGTCAGACGATTTGAATTAGTTTTTGGGCATGAGGTGAGAGGGTCATTGAAATTAATTAAGGAGAAGTTGACATGTTAGACTTTACATTCCACATATTCGAACTATGTTTTAAATTTTACGGAACAATTAATTACAGAGGGGTATGTAGCGAGTCAGAATTTTAAAGTAGCACAGGATATGATGAAATATGAAGCAAACAAGGAATCAATAAATCACAATCTGGCCAATTGAAATTAAGTAATTTCTGGATTACTCAATTGTGTGGTGTACATCGACGACCTGATGATTTTCAGTTACACATGGTCGGAACATTTACAGTAGTTATTGGAACTAGTCGACCGATTTCATTAAGCAGGCTTAGTGATTAAAATAGCCAGGAGTAAATTCACAAAAGCCGAAGTCAATTTCCTGGATCTTGTTATCTCACAGCTCAACGGGATGTAAATACAAAGGTCATGGGGGAGTTTTCCATACCATCAAGCAGTACTCTGATCCCTGGCATTTACTGGGTTTTAGTAGAAGTCGGTTCTAATTTTAAGAAGTGCAGTTGCTTCACTGACTGACTTATTGAAGAAGTGCAGAAAATGTCAATGGAGGTAGAACTGTCAGAAAGCATTTAACAGCCTGAAAGCTTTATTAACAACTCTTCCAGTATTAACCACTGCTATTAAGCAAAGCCATTCAAGGTGGCTATCAAAATGAGTGGTATGCATTTCAGTGCTGTACTCTTACAAGACGAGCAGATGGAAAGATCTATGGGATATTTTTTCCAGACAGGTGAATACTCATCAACAGAACGATTCAACGATTGAGAAGGAAACTTGAACTTGGTGTTGGCGTTACAACATTTCAACATTTATATTTCCAGTAGTGTGTCTGAAACCATTGTATATACTGATCCAAACTTATTAAAGCTTTTTGTGAAATTAAATGACTAAAATTCCATAATATTTCGATGGAGAATATTATTGCAACCATTCAATTTGACAATTATACACGTGCCAGGATGACAATACAGAACGGCCAACCTGTTGTCTGGAAAGACGGAGACATTCGCTGGCAGAAGTAATTAGACTTAAGTTGAACGTAAAAGTGAATGTTTGCATGGTTACAGTCAATTTAATGTATATGAATTGCAGTGTTCTTGAATATTAAGACTAAGGATGTTAAATTTAAGCCATCTTGAAATATTGATGGTTCATCTCTTTTTTAAAAGGGGGCAGATGCGACGTTGCTGTCAATTTAAAAAGTTATATTGTCCAGGATTGTTCTGACGAAGTGTCACCGGACCCGAAACGTTAACTCTGTTTTCTCCAGATGCTGCCAGACCTGCTGACCTTTTCCAGCAACTTTGTTTTTGTTCCTGATTTACAGCATCCGCCATTCTTTTGGGTTTTGTTTTGAAGAGAGTTGGTACAGGTAGAGTCGAAGACATGGCTGCTAGAGATAGCCTAAGTGAATAGTTTACGAGGCCTTTAGGTTTTTTTTAGGCAATTGTAACAATGTAACAGGATTCTCACAGTTTATGATTTCTAGTTCTTTTTAAAGTAGCAGTCAGAAGCTGTTATAGAGCCAATGGAGTAGGAAGGCTCAGTAAAGGATAGATAGCTGCCACTTTCTCTGAAGCCTCCCTTGATGTTGTTGCCTCCTGGGTTGCAGAATCGCATGCAAGATTCTGTGTGTGAATTTACCTTTTTGTCTGGTGGTGTGTTTATCGGATGTTACTATATTAGAACAGTTAGTTATTCATAGATACTTTATCTATTATTTGATTAAAGTTTCCAACAGATGTTATTCTAAATTCCTCTTTCTTTTGTTTATGCGTTAAAATAAATTGTGTTGTGTTTAACATTGAGTAGTTTGACTGGTCACATCACATTTGGAACATGCACTTCACTTCTATAAGAATAAGAATAAGAAAAGGTTAGGTTCTAGGCTATCTTAAAATATTTTGACGGAGTCGGGACTGGTCAACAGACAAAGCATTTTCAGGTGACATGGGCTGTTATTTCTTCTGCAAATTAAGCTTGCTGCAATTAATTAAAAAGTTTTTTTTTTAGAAAAAGAAAACTCTTGAAGTGGTTTTGCCGTTAAAAAAAGAACTGTAATTTTTTTTTTATATCCAGGACGAAGGTTGTCATAAGGGAGCTGTAGAAGTTGATCGCACTTTTGAGCACCAAAGTTCTCTGGCAAGCTTCATGCTCCCTGGCATTCATACTCATGTTTTGTTAGCGAAAGCTAACTTTGCACCATTCCCCTTCAGCTTCATTAACCTACTGTTCTCTCCGCTCCACAACTGAATTGCGGGTTTCGTTTTTAGAGAAAATTGAACATTCCAAGTTGTTCTGAATTTTGTGTTAGCACTTTGGATGACTATAATTTGGTCTTCCCTATTAACTTCATCATTGACTCTGGTATGCTGATGACACATATCTATCTCTACTCGAAAAGAAAATAAAAACTAGAATATTCTGTCTTTAAACATTCTACTAAAATATCTCCTCTATTAAGTAAAACATCTAATTCTTAAGTACTCGATCATTCTTTACTATTGGAGGTGCTTGAGCCTAGTAAAACTTTATTGATGCATAAACCAATCTATTTGATCCCACTATTTCTTTCTGAAGAATCGCGCAGTGCCTCAGTAAATATTTCATAATGGCGGTTGTTTTCTCCCCTCCATCATGTTTGCCTTCTTAATTTACCTAAGGCATAATCAGTAAGAACCTAACAACACAAAATACGACAATCTTGCTGAATCAAAACGTTTCCCTTTATGGATTGCACGCCACCAATTAAAGTCTGTGGGTCCAGCAAATTGATCTTTTGTATTTCAGATACAACGGCTCCCAGATTCCATTTTGCTGCATTTTATTTGAGTCTTTCGTAATTTAAATGATAATCTGTCTTTTCAATCTTCGTGCTAAAGTGAAATGAAACAGTCTTTTGTTGAAAGCCTGCTGCCATACTTTTGCTCACTTCTTCAAAGTATCTGTATACAGTTTCAGAGCATGTATACCTTTAATTTTACTTTATTTTTGTCGTCTGCGATTTTATAAATTCTCATGTGAATTTCTATTTCTCTAATACATTATCCGCAATGCTACGGGCTTCTTTTTCTGAAAAGCATGTTTGTGGGGCCATGTTGAAAGTCTTCCGTAATAACTACAACACAGCTTTCACCATTTAAACTTTATCACTTTTGCTTGTTATCTTCTCAAAGATATCAAGCAAATCCGTTAAGTATGACATCACTTTCAGAAAAATACATCTTGATTTACCTTGATAATGTTCAGCTTTTAAATGTGTTTTGATTATACTTTCTTCAAAAATGAGCTTTTGCACTCTCCCGGCGACAGTTAGGCTAACTGGCCAATAGTTCCATGCATTCTATCTCCCTCCCTTCCCGGAAAGCGACATCATATTGCTGCTGTTCCATGCACGGGGAAAGTCCAGGAATCCATCGACTTCTGGAAAGTATATATGACTTTTCTTTTTGAAATTTGGGCTTTGAAATCGCGATTCTACCTCTTTTATTTTTAACATTTTTAGTAATATCTCATTTTTGACATAAGAGAGAGTCTCTGGGCCAGCACGGGTGGATATTGTTCTGTTTGTTTCAGGATTTGATTAGATTGTCTTCCTAAATGCCAGTAATAATGATGGGTGACTGATCATTCTAATCGAGACAGTCGTTTTATCACTAGATTAATTTTATGCTAAATGTTATTAAATATCATTTCAATTGTTAACAACTGCTCATCCACGAATCTTCTTCTTAAACTTTTTTTTTGAAGATCATGTTAGAAATTTTGTTCATAGATCTATTATTACCATTACTTATGTTGCAGAAATTGATTTGAGCACCGAGTTTCCCTCCCTCAAACCGTATTTTTTTAAAAACAAAACTCTGCCATGTATAATTCAAAGCCGTGATATAATCTGTAACTCTGAGATCTCCGTTTAATCTTACCTCACTACAGATTATTAGGACTAAACTAGCCTCTTTCTGAATACATTCTGCAAATTAATGTGCAAGGCATCACAAAATTATGGTTTTGTGTTCGCCTTTGTGATGATGCTGTGGCTTTGAGAGGTTTTTTTTATTCCTTTTCTTTTCGACAGAAAGGTTTTAAGGCATCGTAACCAAGCTACATTGGTGTAAATCTAGTAAGGTAAAGACCTTGTCAGGCCTTCTTTGCTTTTTAACATGGAACAATAGAAGCAGCCTGGTAGGGCATGGCCGGCCACACAGACCAGGATTTCTTACTTTTTTTTTAGCTTTCATTTTCAGCAGAAGCTGCTGGAGATTTCAAGGAGTAGAAGTTATTTTTCCAACTCTTGGTTACAGCTAGAAGCTGGGGTTTCTCTTCCTATTGTGGATGCTGTACTTGGGTAAATCAGATTTCCGATTTTGCCTGTTTGTCCAACGGGTGTGTTTATGAAATGTTCCCATGTTTGAATAGTTAAATAGTAACAGTTAATGTATCTATTAACCTGTTACGTTTTCCAAGAGATTTAAGTTATTAAAGGTTTTGCTTTGTTTTGTTATATTTAACTATGATGTTGAGCAAATAGTGTTTCGCTTAATGCTGAGTATTTTGACGTGTCAAATTACATCTAAAACATAACACTTTAAATTTTCCCTTAAAATAAGTATGAGTTAATGTCTAGGCTACCTTAGTAAAATATTTTGAGGTATTCCTGTCTTGTCTATCACATGTTAATTTTCATTAGTTTGTAAAGACAATATACAGACTATTATCATCCATGATATTATAGCGTCCTCCTTCCACATTTAATGATTTATTCTGTGGTCTGCCTGCAGTGAATCCACTCATAACGTGTTGTCTTTTTGTCACTTCATTCCATCTGAATTCCTTACACATTGTGTATCGCTGCTGCATTACTAGATTTGACAACATGTTGCCACCTTTTGTTTTTCCAAAGATTAGACATCACACCTTTGTTTTTTTTAACCTGTTCCTCCTGAACTTCAAGTAAACTGGAATATTGCGTCTCATCTTTGTCCGGTTCCTGTCATAATCTCTTCACTGCTAATCACATCTACTTTTCACATTTTGCATCTTTTAATCTCTAATTTGTTGGTAGCCTCGCTCTACGTTTATAAGAATAAGGCATTATTTCCAACACCTAGTTTGCCAGAAATTCTTCCTAGGACAGTTCAAACGAAACCCATTTCCACCTTTCAGTACTCTCGTTTAATAGTTTTACAGCTAATATTCGAAGAACTTGAAACATTCTTTTCGCAGCTTGATTGGAGCAGGCCATTTAATTTTCCAGTTGCATTCTAATGACCAACATTTTCCCTCAGCATATCATAAATAAACCGGAGACTGTGACATTAAACAATAAGTTGCTCTTTCCATTCCGAACTTCACATGTTAAAGTCCTACCCTATTCACTATGACACACTGGTGCCACTGATCACGGAGAAAATGTGATTGAATTAATTATTTGGAAATACAATGCAACTGTACCTTTCTCTCTCTCTCTCTCTCTCTCTCTCTCTCTCTCACACACACACACACACACACACACACACACACACACACACACACATACACACACACACACAGATATATATATATAATTATATATAGCTATATAAAGCTCTGTATCCAGCTCATCAACTCTGAGCCAAGCATCTATTACCAAAACAATAATCTTTGCAAATTCCATTACTATGGATTGCATGAGCAAGAAAAATATATTTCCCAGATAATGCAGCGAGCGTATATCACCTGTCCAGCCATCTCTATTATACTTAATTGATTAAGGTGCATGCGAAAGACGTTAGCAGCACTTATCAACTGTATTCTTTAACTGCAAAAATATCTGTTGATTTAATCAGTTTTAGCAATGGAAAAATCATGGAAGAAATAACCACTAACTAGTTTCCTCTGCCGCAGTACTTCAGCTATCAGATAAACCTCTTTGAAAGGTCTCTGTATTGCATTTTTATTATATTATGTTCTATGACGCTATTTTACAAAAAAAACAGGTTTGCGATGCTATTTATGAAGTTGATGTATTCTAACTCTGTTGAGCTACTCAGAAAGTTATTAACTGAATATCCCTTACAATTCTGTACAAAGCTGCATTCCCCAGGCTGTTTTACACTTTCTCAGAAACACATGTTCTTTTGCTCTAACTCACTCATTTTGGGAATTGTGACAGTCATTGACCCCTCCGATTTCTCCTCATTTTAGGTGCTCATGATTTTCTTCACGTCTTCTTCTGTTTCCCTCGTTTTGATGGTGTCTGTTTCTTTTCGATTATGTGTTACTGCTCCTCCTCTTTGAAAAAAAAGGTGGACTGGCTTTAGATAGGAGTCGATGTCATTAGTCTTTTCTAACCCGAATTGTACATGTTAGCCATTGTGTCATTGATCAAAGACAGTGAACACTGCAACAGATATAAATGTTGAGAACGCTAGTCCAATAATATTACATGCACATGTACTTGAGCCACCAGTGATTCTAATCACGCTGTTCCAAAAACAAAAGCCACAAAAGTGCACTGTACACAATAATGTGAAAAATTGTCAAATTATTGTTTTAACGAAGATCTGTAGTTCGGGGTGCTGATGGAGTTTTTCGTTAGTTCGGCGAGCTGGCTCATTTTCATGCAAACGTTTCGTCCCTCTTCTAGATGACGTCGTCAGTGCTGTGTCGCCTCCATTTACGCGCTATTGTCTGTCCTACTCTGAATGTATATGGTCTGTCACGGTGGGTAGTCTTGTTTCCGGTTTTGTACAATAGTGGTACGTAAATGTGGTCTATTTCATCATTTTTTAAAATTGCATCCGTGGTTAAAAACCAGACCTCCAGGAATTTTCGCTTTTGTCTTTGTCTTGCTTGTCGTAGTACTGCAACTTTGTCCCATTTTAACTGATGTCCCTCCATGTCAGACTGCATTGAAACGAGGGAGAGTTGGTCGTCTCACTTTTGTGTGAGTCGGCTTTCATGTATCCTGTTGGCGAGCTTCCTGCCCGTCTGTCCTATGAGTTGTGTTTCTCGCCTATGTCAACCAGCTGAGCGTTATCAGTGAGCAACTCCATTTTCTACACAACTGTCCCAGAAACCAAGCATTGTGTCACAACGGCAAATGTAACCCACACCCAACAATCCACAAGCAAGAAAAAAAGCTGAACAAACCGGCCGCAGGAGGCTACAAGTTATGATAATGGACGCTAATAGCCACGTCTACAAATATGAAAGAAAAATTTCGCGCAAAGAATTCTCTATACTTGAACTCGACCAGTGAACAATGGGCCACAACTCTTGAACAGTCCAAAGGGTCAAGCAAAACAGGAACAGATGCAAAAAGAGACTCACACTACAAGAAAAGAAAACTGACAAAACTGGTGCATGGCAATGACAAGAACAAACTAGGAATATGGATAAGAAATTTATCAGACAGACACCTTACAGGCACCAAGAAAACTGTCCGAATATGGGGTCTTAAACGTAATTGTAAGGAAGCCAATAAAACGGATTTTCTGGCTGCACTTGAGGCCACCCTGATATCTAATAGAATCACGGACGATACGTAACAGCCATTGCTGAAACTATAGCCCCGACACTGAACAGGAGAAGCCAGACCATCACACTCAACACACCAGAATGAAAAACCCTTGAAAGACTAAAGAAGGACAGGAGTATTATAATCTTACCAGCAGACAAAGGCTGTTTGACAGTTCTAATGAACAAATTGGACTGCATTGATAAAGCAAAAACAATTTTGCAGATACCAGCATTCAGACGCCACATCACAGTTAGGGAACAGAATCAACTCGACTCTTAAGAAATTAAAACAGGCAGGCCACATAACAAGAACAGATTTCCAAAAAAGAGAGAAAAAAATGAAAGCTGATGTATCAAACACCCGTTGTCTAGCCAAAGTACACATACCCAATACTTACCCTGCCGGGCACACCGACACACAGGCTAGCCAACGGTTACAGCAGAGACCAAAACACTTCACCAACGGATCGATCCACTCCATACAATCAGCACAGGGATTCCTGGACTAAATCAGGAACATAAAAATAGACAAAGAGGAGATGATGGTACCCTTTGACGTTGCAGCACTACTCATCTCCATGATGCTGACAATTAGACACTGACCATATTACTGACAATCTGAAACCACAAACCTCCAAAGTAACCATCAGGAAGTACAGCATGCTAAAATTACTAGACCTATGCCTTACCACATACTTCGTCTTTTTAGTGGTGAGGGATATAAAGAAAGTAATGTAAAAACCATTGGTTCACATATATTGGGGTTCATAGTTGAAATTGTATACAAAGAGTGGAACGCACAGACCACCCCAGATCCAGCCTAAACTATGGGTTAGATTCGTGCAAGATACCGTTATGATCATTAAACGAAAATAGAAGAAGAAACACACCACCTTATTATCAGCATATTCACCGGGATCAAGACCACCAAGAAAGAAGAGAACAACAATCAATTCTCCTTTCTCGATATAATGGTGGAACGAAAGAACAATGGTGAATTCCTTCCCAGCAGACATAGAAAGACTACGCACACAGACCAAATTCTGAATTACAACAGGAACCACCCTAGAGTCCATAAACAGAGCTGTGTCATGACTCTGTTTAAACGAGTGATAACTCACTGCAACTCCCCGGAGCTGTGCAAAAATGAAGAGGCATACAATACAGAGTCTTTGCAAACAATGGTAATCCGAACAGCTTAGTTCGCAGATGCCTAGCAAGCAAACAACATTAAGAAGGCACTTTGTGCCCCAAAACGCTGGCCACACTGAACCTATGTTAGAAACACATCAGAACTGGCTACAAGACTCCTATGACATCTTGGAATAAGGATAGCACATAAACCAGCAGCCACATGTCACCAGTAACTCTCAAAGATGGAAGATCTCACATCCACAATGTACAGGACAAATGTGGTGTTTAATATACCATGCACCAACCGTGGGAAACACTTCTTAATCGGGCAGGAATCTCTGCATCAGGATACATAAACACCAACTCACAGTAAAACGACACAACCAAATCTTCCTCATTTCAGAAGATGCAATTTCTACATCGCTACTTATGTTGTCATTACACCTATAATCTAATAAGACAGTTATACTGATTGATTTCAGACAACGTCTTATGACATAAATGCAATAAGAAGCCTTGCTCATAATTAAATTGCAAAACATGATGAATCATGGAACCGTGAAATAAAATCGGATCACCTTGAAAATGCACAGTAGATTATTAGGTGTTATCAGGACAATATCATACTTAACATTTCAGATCGGTTATCATTCTCAATAATTGGAACTTTAATAATTACAAAGATAAATGAAGGAGCAGAGGCAACGAACAATACTTGTATTTTTGATGCGTGCAGAGTAGGACAGATTATCTGGTAAAAAAGACGAATTTTCACTGAATTCACAACATGAACAATGACAAAGAAGAAAACAAAAGTGCCTAGCGAAAGTGCAATAATAGAAAGCAGGGTTAATCAAGTCGGAAACAGTCTAAATTGGGGAAAATTGACAAAAGGAAGGAGTCTTGTTGTAGATTAATTTCTGATAAATGAAAATGTAGATGAGGCTGCTGTTGGGTCAGATGCAATCTATTCAGGTCAGATCAATAGAATTACTCCAGGAAAATGTCGAACACATTTTGGAAGGCTTACCTTTCTCCTTGTTGCTCAGTTTTTGTTCTGGATTTAATAAATAACAGTTGTTACGTAAATGAATAAAACACCACAAAAAATTGGCAAACATGATTACACTTGAGACAGCAGGTGTTTATATACACATTAAGTTAACATAAAATTCTAGTGTTTACTTATTTTCTGAAATAATTCATCTCCATCAATAAAATTATGACATGGCAGTCATTGGAAAATAGGAGTTATGAAGCAACAGAAAATACCTCACGGATAATGTTAAAATATCCATAACCTATCATTAAGCTACCTAGCTAAATAATTATTTCAGTCTAGGTTACAAATTAAGATTTCCATATCAGTAACATATGTTCATAATTTTCCTATGCATAAAGCAATGGAGCATGCCAGGATGTGCCATGGAATTTTCAGAAAGAAAAAAAAAACTTGAAAGTATGCTTTCTTCATATTTTTTGTAGTTTCTGGAGGGCATGTGAAAAAGTCACTATTTCATGACAATACAGATGTTAAAACAACCATTTTTTTTCCTCCGTGCTGAAAGACATGTTACTATGTAATATTGTTAATTTGATTGTGTGCCTGGCTCAAGCAATGTCATTATCGAATTTCAGCAAAGCATTTGAATTGCAAAGTTAGGGTCGGAAAAATAGAATCAGACCATTCATTCTCTCAATCCTAATGCCCTGTTCGATAAATCATGACAGTCCATTGTGTAGCTTGCCTTTTTTTGCCTCCACTCTTCCAACAAAACCTTTATTTCTTGGCCAATTGAAACTTTATTCAGCTTTATATTGATGCTATTCAAGAGCTCAGTTTTCAGTGATCTTGGACAAAGTGAATTCCAATGACAAGCAATAGATAAAAACAAAAAAAAAGTGCTGACATCTGCTTCAAATAGTTTACCATTTTTAAATCAAACTTTGACATTCCAGACGCCTTCACAATGGGGAATGGTCTTTCAATATCCACCATATCAGGTCTTCTCATGGCGTTTCATATTTCATCAAATCACCTTTCAGACATCAAAACGATAATGGATATAGAGCAAACTGTTGACACTATCCTCATATGACTATCTCTCCAGTAATCGTTGGGGTGATTGCTCTCCAACTCACTTCAAGTGCATTCATACTGGGGGTGGTCTCTCAGTCAGGTCTTCGTATCGCTTTCGGACGACCACATTTTATATTTCAAATCTACAATGGATGTAAGACAAATTGTTGAAATTATCTTTATACGACAAACTCTCAATCTACTGTTACCATTTGAGTGACTGCTCTCCAAATGCATTTCCTTCAATTATTCTGGGGATGAGGGCACCGGTGGCTAGTTCAGCATTTATCGCCAATTCTTACTTGTCCAGAGGACAGTTATGAGTCAACCACATTGTTGTAGATCTGAAGTCACATGTAGGCCAGTTCAGGTAAGGATGGCAGTTTCCTTCCCTGAAGCACATTAGTAAACCAGATGGGTTTTTCCCGACAATTGGTAGTGGAATCATGGTTATCATTAAACTATTATTTTCAGATATTTATTGAACCCAAATTCCACCATCTGCCGTGGCGGGATTCAAACACACGTCGCCTGAACATGACATCGGTCTCTGGATTAAAAGTCCAGCGGTAATACCGCTGGGCCAATGCCTCCCCATTACGTAAACATTCCAAAATAACTAAGATAAACTGCAAAGCAATCCGGGTGTGGTGCCAATAATCCAAATGTAGGTTAGGTGGTATTGCAAATGGAATCAAGGATGAATGTAAATTGTAAATATATCTTAATACCATTGGGTGGTATGCAAAATGGCGTTCTCAGTTTAGAATGATATATTGGCATCACAGGAATACAAAAATATTTCAAGAGATTGATCAAAGTAAGGATCTTTATAGTGGATGTTGTCAATCTTGTTCAATTATTCAAGTGCAAGGCTTTCCATAGAAGCTAGAAGTGAATTGAATTTGTTCCAATCAAGATCTTTATGAACCCAAAAGAAAAGGAAAAAGAAATGGTTGTCTCCAGCCTACATCAGAAGGTTTTTCTTTTCTTATATATGTGATGTTATTTTCAAATGTTCAAGAATAACGCTTTGTTATTTGGCAATTTATCCCATTTATGAAATACAAATTTTATATATATTTTCCTCTCCCCTCTAGAATTTCTCAAGTTAATTTGTAAACATGAAAATCAATTTAATTCTGTCACTATCTGAATGGCTTTTCATGGTGTCAGAAGTTGACACTGTGTAAAAATGTCCATCAAATAATATCATGAATTGAAGAAAAACGGCAATGTTGACTGTTCATATCAAATAGGGTGTATAACTTTATTATTCACAGCTTAAATGAACCGTTAGGTGTGTAACTGAAACACTTTTTTCTCAGCAATTTCATATCATCTCCTGAGATATCTGACAGCAGTCCTTTATCATTCACCTGAATCTCGGCAACTTTCTTTCAAAATTTTCTGTTCTGGAAAAGAACAAAAATAAAAGCTTAAATAGGCATCAAGAAGAATGCGGGGATACATCTTAACTTGTTAAACAATGTAGAATAGTATCATTAAAAGGATGTGTAATGAATTTTGTCAGACTGACATCAAGGTTCTTCCATTTCTTTTGTGACATTGATCACAATCAATAGAACAGAATAAAAAATGGTTGCAGAATCAGTGTATTTTAATGCTTTGCCTCCTTATCCAAGCTGCCAGTCCTCAGAAAGACTGCTTAATATGAAGACGGAAGTGTAGCTAGTTGATGAAAATATTTCTTTGCCTCCAACATGCTAAACGCTTAGATATCGAACTTTAAAATATTTGGTAAGCAAATTTGATTATTTAAACTTGGAAGATAAAATGTATTTTCCCAGTGAAATATCCCGTATATATGATTTACACGGCTCCATCCCAAAGCTGCTGGAATGAAGGCTGTGATCTCTCGTTATTTTCTTCAATAGTATACACATATAACATTCCCATAAGCAAATCTGTGTTAATCCAGTTATCTACTGCAAGCAGTGTTAAGGTCCACATTCCAAACACTCCATAACTGACAGAAAATTCCCCAAATTCCACAGAACAGTTTAAGAAAGACTCTCTTATATTCAAAGGCATCATTCTTGCCCTCCATCTAATGACGCAATATGTTGTGCACATCAACTCACCAGAAACTTTGAAAAACATTTCAATTACGACTGTTTAAGACAGGGAAAGTTCTTATTCAGGCCAATGGTCAGGCACTTCACAAATTAAAAAGGAACATGTTTACCGTTCTCCAATCGTTCCATAGTGGCCTCTGTTTGAGTCGTAAATGGAAATGAAATATATTTTAAAAAGTGAAACATAAGAAAGTGTTAGCACAATATACATACTGTCACGAGATATATATATCCTATACATGGTTCTCAGAAATTTTTTAAAAATGCAGGCTCGTATAAAATTCGGATTAAAAACACACACAAAAACCCTTTCAACAATGTCAACAGCTTATGTCAACTTGTCTTCCTGCCAACGTTTAGATAACTATGATTTTCCAAAGTTCGACCTCTTGATATACCTAACGTTGATTTTATGCACATTAACGTCTGCGTCATAAACAGTTCCTGTGTTTAGATCTTTAATCATTGCAAAAATAAACATATTCCTATATGTACATCTTGATCCTTGCATAAACTGTTAACCCTGAGCCTAGTGCACCCAATATACAGGTACAGGAGTAGAACCTAGGATAATTTGAAATTACAGCATTAAGGATGTTTTGTATCACTTATGCAAAATAACATTAGAACATAAGAAATAAGGGCAGGAATAAATCATCTGGCACTTTTAGCCTGCTCCACTACTAAATGAGATTACGGCTGATATTGTTTTTTTTTCATGGACTCATCTCCGTTTATCCGCCTGTTTATCATAACATCTTTCTGCTTCGCTGTTCAAAAAAAATCTTCTCCTTAAAAACATACAATGAGATAGCTTCACCTGCTTCTTTGGGCAGGGAATTCCACAGATTCACAACCCAGGTAAAAAGTTCTTCCTCAACACAGTCCTAAATCTGCTCCTTCTTATTTTGAGGTTAAGCCCTCTAGTTCTAGCTTCGCCGGCCAGTGGGGGATAAAAAAAAACTCTCTGCTTCTGTCTTATCTATTCTTTTCATACTTGTACACGCTTCTGCAAGATCCCTCTTCGTTCTTCTAATTTCAAATCAGTATAATGCCATCTACTCAACCTTTCCTCATATGCAACGCCACCCCCAATTTCGAAAACAACGCAGTAAACTCCTCTTCACCTCATCCAGTGCCAGTCAATTTGTTCTCAACTAAGAAGAGTGAAAGTGTGCACGATACTACATGTGTAACATCACGAGCACCCTATGCAGCTGCTGCATAACCTCTCTATTCTAAACGTCCATCCCCCAGCAAGGAAAGACAATATTTCATTTGCCTTCTTAATTACCTGCTGCACCTGTAAACCATTTTGTTTTATAATGTACGAATAAGGTCACCTATGTTCATCTGCACAACAGCGTGCTGCAATGTTTCATCATTTAAATAATTGTCCATTTTGTTCTTGCTCCTGTCAATAAGGATAATTAAAAAAAAAATCCTAAGTGCCAGTGTTATAGTTTTACTTTGACATCACTCACAGTAAAACATTTAATACACATCTAGACTTTGAATATTCTTTATTAATATTTTTACAGTATGTTTGTACATCGTTTTTGCAATTCATACTACAATGTGTCTTTCTAGGACTGTAATTTTACATTTCATGTGCTTCGCAACATGGATCGTACCAGCATCTCGCAGATTGACCTTCAAGGCTCTTAAATCTGTGATTAAAATGAAAACATATAGGATCCATGAATCCTGGCATACTACTTCGGCAAATGTGGTAGAATTGACTTAAAGGGCACTGATCTCTCACGTGAAATATTTTCCAAAAAATTGCTTGCCTAAAAACTTCCAAGGAGAAAAATGTCTTGAAAGGGTTTAACAAATCTAGAAAATCTAGAACAAATCTAGAAATCAAACATTCATCCTCAGCATGTGATATACGTTTGATTACATGTTGTTGCTAGAAAAGGACAAGTGACATGTCTAAAGTAGCTAATAATTTCATCATTTTTCACCTATGTACTTTCAGATAGATTAAAAGTCCGATGTAATTGCTTCAACTGTGCACTGATTAGTTGGATCACGCTGGGAAAGACATATTCCATTTAACATTGGGAGCATTAAATTAGGCAATGATGAGAAATAAACAAAAACAACAACAAAGAAAATTATGTTTCTCCGATTTTCTTTTCTGAGCTTTCATCCCAGGAAAACAGCAACCACCACCAAACCCCCACCCCCGCCACCCCACCAACACCAAAGCATGGACTCAGTGCTTGAGTTACGAAATAGTGCAAGACAAAGAACACACATACTGGCCATGCCTCCTGAAAACAGAATATGCAGTTTCACAGTACAAACATAATATTGTCTCTAAAATCTAAGCTCGAGTACTTGTAGGCGAGATTATATGAATGTATGGCTCAGTGATCTTGTATTTGGATATTATCCAAGATATCCATGTAGCAGATTTTCAGCTGCTAAGTTTGAAAAAAAAGGGAGTAGGATGCTGTATAGCTGGGCATGCTAACAGGATGTAAAGGAGTTGTATTGATAGTTAGGAAGTCATCTGGGAATAACAGAATGGAGTTAGTGTTTTATCTGGTCATAGCAGCATGAATGCAGTGTGCCAGCCATGGATGGTAATTGAATGTCAATTGATAGATGGGTGTACTGGTATATTGGGACATTATTGAATGAAACTGTGGTAGTGAAAACAGCAGCAGCTGGAAAACCTCAGCAGGTCTGACATCATCCGTGAAGAATGCAATAAATTCAGAGTTAACCCTTGGGGTCTGGTGACCCTTCCTCAGAACTGATGTTAAGTAGGAAAATATTGATTTATATGCAGAAGATGCGGGGGAGGGAGGCGGGGGGTGTGTGGTTTAGTTTAGGGACTGAACGATGGGTGGGAATAGACACCAAAGAGAGAAGAGCAGCGAAGCAGACAAAGGAGATGAAAACAATGCAGCTTAGCCAGTGAATAGTTGTGAATGGTGACTGCTAGTGACCAACAATAGGTAATGGCAGAGTATGTGCTGACAAGAACTGGCATATGGAGCAGGGGGCTAGGACATAGGAGAGTTTAGGCCCTGAAATGATTGAATTTGATATTGAGTCTGGAGGGCTGCAGGGTCGACAAGTGGAAAATGAATTGTTGTTCTTCCAGCTTGCAATGAGCTTTATTGGATCACTGCAACAAGCCTGAAACAGAGATGTTGGCCACGGAGTAGGGTGGTGTGTTAAAGTCACAGGCAACTGGAAGGTCGGGTCTTTTTGGCGAACATAATGCAGATGATCTGTGAAACAGTCATCCAGTGTACATTTCGTTTCCCCAATGTAGAGCAGACCGCATTGTGAGCAGCAAATGCAGTAGACTGTCTTTTGAATAATGCAGGCGAACCGTTGCTTCACCTGGAAGGTACGGTTTGGCCCTTGGATACTGGAGAGGGAGGATCTAAATGGGTAGGTGTTTTACCTTCTCTGGTTGCAGGAGAATGTGCTTTGCAGCTTTGAGGGTTTATGATGGAAGTGAAGGTAGAATGTGCCAGAGTGTCCTGGAGGGAATGTTCCCTGCAGAAGGTGGAAAAGGGAGAGAGTGGAACATGTATCTAGTGGTGGCATCTCGCTGGAGGTGGTGGAAATGGTGTCTGATGATATTCTGGATTTGGATGCGAGATGGATAGTGAGTAAGGAAATGGGGAACCCAATACTGTTGTGGGAGGGAAGGGAAGGTGTGAGGGCAGAAATGCAGGAGACAGGTCAGATCTGGTTGACCGCCCGTTTGACAACGGTGCTGGGGAATCCTCCATTGAGGAAGAAGGTGGACATTGTGGAAGCTCACTAATCAGATATTCCTCATCTGAACATATGTGACAGAGACGGAAAACTGAGAAAGTGGAATGGAGTCTTCACAGGTAGCTGTTGTGAGGAAGTGCAGTCTGCATGGCTTTGGGAGTCGGTGGGTTTATAGTGGATGCTGGTGGCCAGTATATCCCCAGAAATGGAAGCAGGCATGTTGAGAAAGGGAACAGAGGAGTCAGAGATGCGCCAGGTGGAAGTGAGGGCAGGGCGGAAATTGGAAACAAGATCGATGGACATTTCTAATTCTGGATGAGAGAGGCAAGCGGCACTGATGGCATCATTTATACATTGGAGAGAGTGTTGTGTGTGGGCGCCAGAATAGAACTGGAACAAGGCATGTTCCACGTATCCCACGAAGAGACAGGCATAACTGGTGTACCCATGGCTATCCCTCTGACGTGAGGAAATAAGAGGATCTAAAAGAGAAGTTGTTGAAGGTGATGACAAGCTTGGTCCGGTAGAGGAGGGTGGTGGTGAAAAGGGAAGGTTCAGGCGTTTGCTTCAGGAAAAAGCAGTGAAAACTAAGGCCATCCTCGTGGGGGATGGGCATGTAAAAAGTTGCATATCCATTGTGAAGAGGAGGGGGATGGAGCTTACCAACTGGAAATTTTGAAAATGTCCTAAAATGTCAAAAGTATCATGGATGTACACCGGCAGGAACTGAACCAAGATGAGAAGAGATGTGGTGTGTGGGACAGGAGCAGGCTGAAACAATAGGACTGTCCGGGCAGTACTGTATGGGACTTTTGGGAATGCGGTAGAATCAAGCCTTAAGGGTTTTGGGAACTATTAGCTTGGGCGCAGTGGGGTGAGATGAGGGAAAGGAGAGATCATCAGACGAAATGAAGACAGTTACCGTAGTTGATCCAACGGCTTGATTTCCCATGGTGAGGTCATTGTCTAGGGGAAGACAGGAGGAGGTATCTGAGAGCTGGCGCTGAGCCTCTGAAATGTGGAGGCCAGTACGCCAGACTACAACAGCACCACTCTTATCATCAGGCTTAATAACAAAACCAGATTTAGATCTAAGCAGAAGATAGATTGGATTTGTTAAGGGCTGGCCAGAAAAACTGAGTCAAAATATAGAACGTCGGCAGTTCTCAATGAATAGACAGAGTGCAGTTAAAAGTCCATAGGGAGGGGTCTGGATGGAAAGACCGTGTTGGAACTGGGAAGAGTGGTCTGTGGTGTGGGGAGAGGACTCTTGTCCAAAGAAATAGACATTGAGGTGAAGACAGTGGAAGAAGAGTTCAACGTATGTTGTGCCTAAAATTTGTTAAGGTGTGGATGCAGAGGAGTAAGCCTGAAACCTTTGGTGACTACAGAGTATTCAACATTGGAGAGCAGAAGGTTAGGTGGGATTGTAAATATCCAAAATGAGATGGGGTTGGAAGAGGCGATGGAGTCAGAGAGAAGGGAAGGAAAGAGCCCAAAACCAGAAGTTGCTGGAAAAGCTGAGCAGCTCTGGGAGATTCTCTAAAGTAAAACAAAAAGAGATAATGTGTTACGTCGGGTGACCTTTCCTCAGAACTGATGGTGGCCGGGAAAACATAGGTGTATATTCTACCATCAGTTCTGAGGAAGGCTCACCGGACCCGAATCTTTAACTCTGATTTTCTTTTCTTCAGAGATGCTGCCAGACCAACTGAACTTTTCCAGCAACTTCTGTTTTTGTTTCTGATTTAAAGTATCCGCAGATCTTTCGGTTCTTATCTAGGTTTCAGGTTTCAGAGGGCTATGGGTTAGCTCAGGGGAGCAAGAAAGCGTTGTAATGTCGGCCAAATGGTTACAGTGAGGGCTTTGGCGAGTCACAAAAAAAAAGATTATCGTTTGCGATTATGTTACTGTAGTATGGTACGATAATTTGATGGTGACATGAAATGGGTCATAGAATACCTTATTATGATATTATGGGACACGGTGTTGTAATCTCAGGCTGCACGGTTTTCATCGTAACACAGACGAAGAATCAATATGAGCACAACGGTTGATCAGAAAAGGTCGATGGTGAGGTTTCAAATTTTCATAATGCAATGATCTCTTTACAAGATATTAATCATCTAATTTTCCATGCCAGACCACAGACCGAAATGGGTTGTATGTTAATATTTGTTAATAGTCTACTGGTCAAACAGATCAGCAACCTATTTGGGACTCAGCTAACAATGAATGTTACCTTGTAGCATCGACAAACCATTCAATGACTGAATCTTAGATAACAAGGTATGGAGCTGGATGAACACAGCAGGCCAAGCAGCATCATAGGAGCAGGAAATCTTGGTGTTTCGGGCCTAGACCCTTCATCAGAAAATCCAGAAATTTTTGATGAAGGGTCTCGGCCCGAAACGTCAAGCTTTCCTGCTCCTATGATGCTGCTTGGCCTGCTGTGTTCATCCAGTTTCACACCTTGTTATCTCGGATTCTCCAGCGTCTGATGTTCCTATTACATCTGAATGAATGTATCTTGTTTTCACGATTTTCTGGTTCCATTTCTTGCATCACTAAAGCGTTCCAAAGTATTCATTCTGGCAATAATATTTTGAATTGCAGGTTTTTTTTTAAGATTGTTTTTCACGAGATCAGTTGAACTATGATACCTCCCCTTTAAATATTTGCTGCTTGTTGGTGATCGTTACAATTTTGAGAGATTCTATGCATACAAGTTGATGGTTTCACAGTAATGCACACTTGCAGTAGTGTACTGAAACAGTATTGCTACGAATAAAAATTTTATTACAAAACAACTCAGTAATAGAAATTAATCTTCTCCGAATCATAAGGCTACGTTCTAACTCCCTTTTGGAAGGATATAAGAGTGAAATACCATGGATGGGCTGTAACAGACAATTAACAAGATGAGAAACAAAAACGAAAGCAGCAACGTCGTTGGTAGTGAACACATCAGTGGCTCATGCAATCATTTTGTACCTCAAATAAAGAGAGAGAGGGAGAAAAACAAACTTCTGTTTAAGTTAAATCACTGAGCCTGACTTCAGGATGGTTATTGTTGCAATTAATTTGAAGAAGGAAGATGCATAATCTTCTGGAAGTTATCGATGTATTTTCCTTTTGTGGCAATGTCCAAACAAGCGCCTTCAATTGCGAATTTACTTTGACTGAGAAAATAATCCGGAGGAAACGATTGCACTTAGATCGTTTAAAAAGACCCTATGTTTTGTCTTGTCTGTGTGTTTACATGCGTGTGTGCGAATGATGTTAAGAACAGGTAAAGAACGAATGTGTCACTGACTTTGCCAATTCGAACAAGGTTTTAAATATATTTAAACCACAAGCAATATCAATGTTAACGTCTATTATTTTTAAGCCATATATCTTTGCATACAAATTAACAATGTGAAGTTCTTTGTTTTCATTTTTAACTTACCCTTTTCTTTCTGGGTCAGTTTAATATCTAATAAATTGGAATGCAGTCAATATTATACACTCAAATAAACAAGTATATGTGGTAGATTAGGAGCAATTATTGAGGGATAACCACTCTTCGAGTAACGCAAATAAATTGACCAATGCAATAATTGTCCAAAACTATCCGCATCCATCAAGGTGCTTCTATACTAACTGTTTTGTTTTGGTTTATGCGATACTTAGTAGATGGTTGAAGTCAAATGCAGCCATAATTATGTGTATTAGCATGGTTTGTGTTTTATTAATAAGAATGTAACTAAAAACGTGCGTGAACTTGATAAATACCGAATATAGTTATTCAAAATTGGCCAGCACTGTTTACGTTTGCATTTTAAACTTTATTAAATTCTCGAAAACGTAGTGTTACTGACAGAGTTGCAATCAACGACTGATGTTTTGTGAAAGTGAATTCCCATGTAGCATACGAAGCTCTGCAGTTGTTCTAAAATACAACAGAGAAAAATAAAACTTCTGGTTGTGGGGAAGAGGAAAACAAGACACAGGGACACAGAGCTTACCTATGCTAAACTGAATCACTAAGTGAATCCGAAAACGAATCATCTAATACTTAGAATTGTATTTGAACATTCCATTTGGATATTAAAACCTGAGATAAATCATAAATGTGTGTTCGAAATAAATTGTTCCGTATTGCCCAATTGTGTAAAACGAGTGAAATCTGAATCAACATGTACTCAGTTTTCACTGAATTCAATCATCACAAGTATCTTTTCTCATCATAATTTTAATGAACTCCATCATATTTTTTATATTAAACTCAAAATGTAAAACTGAAGGATTAACACCTAAAGGAAACCCAATCATGTAGGATCTTTTCCCACATTGTATTGTGCTGTGTCACATAAACTTAGGAGAAAGAAAAATAATTTGTTAAAAAAAAAAGAAAAAGGGAGAACTACTTATTTTTCTCATCGGAGAGTGAATAAACCAGCATACGGATTAAGATCAGAGGTGGAGCAATGATGAATATATAATGAATATATAGCTCCTGGAACAAAAACTTACCTATGTCCTGCAGAGTTTCCTTCAGTGTCTGTAGCTCTTAAGCAAACAAGTGTTAACGATAACAATGATATAATGCCATGCAGCGAGACTTGTATAATGTTCATGCTGAATTGATGTGTGGTATACATCTTTCACATCACAAAGCAAAAAAAAAAAAAAAAATCTCTGAATGGACAAAGTATTCTAAGAACACAGCAAATTCAAATTATTTGAAATTACATTGGCGAATTGATAAATCCATAATCCAAGTGATACCATAACTTGACTGCCCGAAATATCGAACCACAAATTTCATTACATATAGAAGAAAGCTGACGGTGAATTTGGTATTAATTCAACGACAAATACAGATATCTACAAACAAGATGCTTCACGTTTATTCTTCATCAATTGAAAAAATAAGATTAACATTCTCTTGACTATTTAAATATCATTACCATCTGAGAACCATCTTTAATTATTATGTTTAAACATATAACCAATGGTAAATGTTTGCATCTAACATGTTTTGGTACATTATTGATAACATCATACTTCTTTTGTAGAACATTAACTTTCACCAGTCAGAGCACTCATGTATTCCATCAGTTTATTCTTGAAATACAAAATACAGTTCTGTACTTACACAATTAAATAAACCTTGAAAATTCAGCTCAAAAGTAGACTCATGCTGTGGTATTTGATTTTGAAGCATATTTCGCAGTATTAGCATGGACATCTTCCATACGATTTGAATTCTATTTCATTCTGGATTTATAATTGCCCTTGTTTTTATATATGTAAACAAATTTTGCAGAAAATATACAATCGTCTTTGAGCATTCGTTTTTTTTTCTAAAATTCTTAGAAGAATCATTGTTGCATCCAAATTGTTGATATATTGATCAATATTTACATGCAGCATTTTGTTTGGAAAATAATGTCATACACTTTATACGTTTCTAAATGCCTCCTTTTTTTGCTGTGACAAGCTCAAGTTTAACATCTGTAAAGTTGCTCTGGACTTAATCATGAATTGCAACGATTGTCATATTAGAGGTACTCTGTCAATATGATTTCTTTTTTCTGGTAAAGAATTCAGACTCATTTCAAGGATTCTTAAGATGATTAAAGGTGTTGAAGGACCTAGAAAAAGGTAGATGCAGCTACCTTAGCAAAAATTGAGTATAGGTCACCCGTTTCTTTCGATTTCTACGAATGCAGTGCTGTTGATTTCTGTGATTAATTTTAATCTCATCTAAGCCAATTAGAACACTTTTATGTCCTTGTTCCATTGTAAATTTCGGGGGGAAATGAAACATTTATAAAATGAGCGGCGATGCTCGTTGAATAGCGACTGTACATGAGAAATTATGATTTGACAAATGAAATATTTTTAAAAGTATATGGAACGGCGCTGCTGGTTCAGCATCTACTGCTCTTCAAAGTTATAATTTTATACAATTTTTCAAAGATTTACCAAGTCCAATTTTCACTTAAACACGAAGTGTAAAATCCATCAGAGTGTGCTTTGTAATATAGCAGAATCCTGCCAGGCAGAATGCCTTGACAGTAGAAATACTCATCCAGAGTCAGAAGGGATTAAGAGACGGGGGAGTTATTCGGATTTGGTTGAACTCTAGTTAAATAATAGATAAATTCAGATAAGAATTAGCAGAGTAATCATAATTGCTTGTAATCTATTGCTGTAACCACTGCAGTTTAGCTAGGTCGAATTGTGACCTCATAAATGATTGGAAGGTGGTCAAGTTGTCATAAGTGAATAGCGATCACTGTCTGGGTCAGGTAGGCATAGTCATGGGTTTAGGGGAGCTGTGTTGTGGAATAACGCAACAGAGAAAAAAATGGATTTCAATGTATGTAATTTTTCGTGGATAACGTTTTCTTCAAGTATCGCAGAACTTCTCAACGTCAGTGTAACACTAACTCCGAATTATAACCTTGAGAAGGGTTCTGTCCATTTGACAATAAAAATTCCAGTACATTTTCTATGCAGAGTATCGCATCATGATGTCAGCATATCCAAATGCGAAGTTTGCTCATACATCCAATCCTTGAGCTGAGTCCATGTCTCATCCTTCTTATGAGTCGTGATAAAGGACTCAAAATAACTATCTGAAAAGTCCACTACTTCTTTAGTTTAAAGCATGATAATACTCCACTTGTATTAAATGATCAAAAAAATCCCCTCCTTCTATCATGATCACAGAAACGTAACTGAATATCGCTACGTTCATACTCGTTTCATTTTTTTTCAGATTCCTCCAATTTTGTGGCATTCTAACTCACTTTATCCAGGATCTATCCTGGAAGTGTAACGTTATTTTTAATGATCTCTCAGCTGAAGCTTACAAAAGAGTAATGAAGAAATATCACCGATTTTTTTTTAATGATTTGCACTTACCTTTCAGTTTCTGGTTGAGGATCGTCTCTATTCAGAACATAATTAAAATCTGATTGCATATTGCTATGTAATATTTGGACTGTCCCATCTCTGCATATGTCCAGATCGATCATAAGTTCAACCCAGAAAACTACATTGAAATGAAATACTCAGGAGAACATTTGCATATTTCAGGCCACTGGCTAAATTCGTATCGATAATCAAAACGTCTGGTTGATAATACAATGCTTCAGGAGAGCTGTACAAAAAGAATAGCGCAATAAGTAACTGCACATCTTCGTAAATTGATCTTACACACGTGTTCGAAACAGTCATTTTCCAATTTCATTATATTGCAATCTCATATCCTCAGGTCTTCTAAACTTTCAAAACACCTGTTTTAGTATACCCCAATCAGGATTATCTTTTTCTATGCGAAGGCGCACTAAAGATTAGAATGTCCGAGGGTATGAGATTGTAATGTAATGGATTCGGAAAACGACCATTTCTAACACATGTGTAAAGATCGACAAATAACAGACGAGAAAATTGAGGATATTCTACATAGTGTATTGAAAAATGAAATGTATTATCTAAGTATAATTGAAGTAGGATTATATGCAATTATTGTAACATAAAATGATATAATTTTGAACTTTGTTCGAAAACATTGCTGCCACAAATTTAACAGTTAGATGTAGACAAGATCTGAAGTGTGCTTTTTAATAGTTCAATGATTCAACTAAAGCTATACTTTCTTTACAGATATTAGTCAATAAATTAGTTTATAATTTGCAACATTTTGGATGAGTTAAACATCTTGGATTCCAAGAATTATATGCAGCTATCAAAATGTCATTGGAGAGAACCAATATGTATGGAAACGCAAAACTGATTGTATCGTATATGTATGCTAAGTTAAAAAAAGCCATAAAATTCATTTGCAGTCCAGAATGGTGATTAACATATGACTAGTAATTCTATTATTGGTAAATAACTATCATAATCACGGTACTAAGGGTGATGAATACTCATAATGACAACATCATAACAAAGGTAAATATAGTTTTCTCACAATGAGACTGGGTTATTTCCAGCCTCCAACCAGTACTTATGTCTCAGAGGGTTGTGGTAGAGGGTTGTTTTTTTTTTTGGACTGGAAGTCCGTGACCAGCCGCGTTCTGCAGGGATTGGTGTGGGGTCCACTGTCATTTGTCATTTATATGAATGATTTGAATCAGAATTCAGGAGCCATGGCTAGTACTTTTGTGGGTAATACCAACATTGGTGGTATAGTGGACAGTGAAGAAAGTTATCTAAGATTACAAAGGGCCATAAATGTGAAGTATTGCTTTTTGGTAAGATGTACACGGTAAAGACTTATATAGTTAAGGGTAGAGCCCTGGGTCATGTTGTCAAACAGAGAGACCGAGGGAATCAAATACATAGGTTTTTGAAAGTTGTGTCACAGGTAGACAGGATGGTGAGGAAGGCGTTTAGCATGCTTGCATTCATTGCACAGACTACTGGGTACAATAGTTGGGATGCCATGTTGAGGTCGTACAGGACGTTGGTGAGGCCACTTATGTAGTACTGTGTAGGGTTCTGGTCGCTCTGCAATAGGAAGGACATTATTGCATTCGACATAGTTCAGAAAAATAAAAATAAAATGATTTTTCTGTGACTGGATGGTTTGAGGTATAAGGAGAGCCTGGATAGGCTGAGACTTTTTCCACAAGAACATTGGAACTTGAGGGGTAACCTTATAGGGGTTTTTCACATCATGAAAGGCACAGATATGTTAAATAGCAAACGTAACAAAGTGTAGATCTGGAAGAACACAGCAGGCCAGGCAGCATCAGAGGAGCAGGAAAGCTGTTCAGAAACAAGTGATGCTGCCTGGCCTGCTGTGTTCTTCCAGCTCTACACCTTCTTACCTCAGATTCTCCAGCAGTTAGCAGTTCTTGCTATCTCTCTTGAATATCAATTTTTTTTTTGTCTCTACGGTAAGTGATTTCAAACATAGAGGACATATTTTTAAAGTAAGAGGAGAAAGACTTAAATGGTAACTGGGGGGGCGACTTTTTCACAGAAGATGGATTGAACTTCAAAAGAAGTGGTAAAGGTAGGCATAGTTACAACATTCAGAAGCGATTTAGACAGGTACATGAAGAGGAAAAATAAAAAGTATATGGGCCAAACGTGGGGAAGTGGGACGAGTTTAGTTTGGGAAACTTGGTCAGCATGGACCGATTTGGCCAGAATTGTCTGTTTCCATGTTAATGATTCTGTGACATAATGCGTTTCATCCGAAGGTATCAGCATATTTGTTTCTGTCATTTGTTTCCATACTTTTTTTAGTATTTAGCTTTGCACCTTACTTTCAGCCTGTTCTTGCAAATGAACATGAAATATCTCATCCTTCCATCTTTTATAGAGACAATTGGTTGCCCTAAAGATAGTTGTTTTTATTTTACTGAATAACCAGGAAGGAAAATGCTGGGCATTTCACTTAATGTCATTATTCTGCTTGGCTTTGGATTGTCCTGGGAATACATAGCACAAGACAGCATTTTTTTTCATATGTTATTAATGTTAACAACCGTGATGATGCTATTTTCAACGAAAGTATTCCAAATGTGATTTGATGCTTATAACTGTGGTTTAGTTGTGATTCTGAGTACAACTGTACATACATATCTTGCTAGTGAAAGTTATAACTATTTTGGTAACAAAAACAGAAAAGTGCAGAACTCTTCTGCTGAAGCTATTTAGAAATTAACTAACATCGCAGAAAACAATTGGGGAAAGTTTATGTAGAAATTGGCAGGGTTGGGTGTGTTCGGAGAGTTGTCGTTGAAATATTTTTCCTCATCCTGATATTTATTTTGAGGCTAATCGTTAGCAGGAATCTTTAGGTCACAGAACAGTTATTTCAGCGCATTAAATAAAGTCTGCTGCTATGGTTACATACATAAAAGGCGTGAAGAAAAAAATACACATGCATATACTTTTCTTTTACTTCGATGGAAATTGGAATTTGTAGTAAACACTCACCCAGTTTTTGGCATTCATCCCTCGCGCTCTCTAACTCTGCATTCGTATGGACAGATTGAAATAGCCAAAATCTTATTATTTTCAGTCTAAAGAGTGAAGAAAATCGGATGTGTAGTTAGAAATTGCTAGTCACACAAAGAAAACGCAAGCTATCAATTTTGGTATGCAAACCCATAGTAAGGTGCATATGTTTGAATAGAGGAGTTCACCATTCAGCTTTATATCTTGCACTGCGTTTTAACCTGAAAGCATTTTACTTTAGATCTCTAGACAAATTATTAGTGAAGAGTGCTAGCTATACACGAAAAAGATCATAAAAATGTGTAATGTTAGACGTTACGAATCACATTATGATATTCATGTGGATTCTGTTGAAACTTCTATATAAACCTTAGCTTTCAGCCATATGTGCAAAGTTTTCCTTAGTAAATTCCAATTACAATATTATGATGCCATTCTGGTATACTCCGCACAGAAAGAATCTTTTGGAATTATTGTTATTGAAATTCTTTTAAGGGATTAGAGTCCTGCTTATTATCAAGTCATCATCTCACATTCTGAATTCGTATTTGTTGATCACCATTTAACAATTTACTTTTGTTTTTTGGACTCATGGATTTGTCTTCCAACACATTTTGAAAGAAAAAAGGTAGTTTTTGCAATTAAAGTAAAAACGTTCTTCTCTCTGTTAAATCTTTTTCTTTCAATGACTCGAATTTGTGGCCTCAACTCTTTTTATTCCGCCATAATGACAATTAAGTTATTCTTCTCTTTGAAAATTATGAACTTGTTCTCTTAACATAATAATACTACTACTACTACTACTACTAATAATAATAATAAAGTGTTATAGTTCAAACTTTGGTCATGTTCTAACCCAAGATACACTCAAATTGTAATACTGCGTATTATCAAGTCCGGAATACCCAGTGCCATAAGTCACAAATTGGGCATGAATAAAATGCAAGTTTTCCGACTGTTAGTTTTGAATAGCGATGTATTTAACCAGATAACTTTGTGCACTACACCATCTGTAAACTTGCGGAAATCTTTTACATGAGCATTCAAATTACATCAGTTCCTCTTCGGTCTGCGCACATCTTCTTCCTAATCATATTGTTCAGGAGATTGTGGATTTTTCAATACCAACTGGTGTTCCTGCAGCACCCATCTTTCCAATCTGACTGAAGCCCTCCATCCCTAACATTACCAGACTTCATTGTGTTCCTTCAATCTCTGTCCTTTTAAATAGAATCATAGAATCCTTACAGTGTGGCAACAGGCCCTTCTGCTCAACAAGTCTACACTGACCCTCAGAGCATCCCACCCAGAACCATCCCCTATAACCCAACTAATCTACACATCCCTGAAAACCATAAGCAATTTAGCATGGCTAATCAACTTAGCCTGCACATATTTGGACTGTGGGAGGAAACCAAAGCAACTGGAGTAAAACAATGCAGACACCGGGAGCGTATGCAAACTACGCATAGAGAGTCACTCGAGGGTGAAATCGAACTCGGTTTCCTAGCGCAGTGAGGCAGCACTGCTAACCACTGAGCCACAGAAAGCGCTTAGCAAGGCATCCAGTAAGACACGTCATGAGGAAATCTCACAGAATAATGGAAAAAGCGATTTGTTGTCGACCAAGGTACCAGAAATGACAAATAGAAGTGCAGCCCTGCAAAATGTGCTTCCAAATAACAGGAAACTCAGTGTAAAAATGGGAGAGATGTCCCTGAACTTAGTTAAGCTTCCATCTAACATAATCATACACAAGGAATCATACATTGCAGAAGTGTTACAGGCAGAGTATCGCATCTCTCTTTGTGCCTAATTCATTCCACTAGACAGACTGAACAGAAGTGTGCTACATGTCCTCAACATTGATGCCACACATACTGAAGTGTCATTCCATCATTGACAAGAAACTATCCTGTCGACTAATCCGACCTCTCCACACCCCTCGCTGCATCCCTCGGGGGTTAACGGAGTACTGTCTCTGTTGGGTATTCCATGGAGGAATCACGGACAGTGGTAAGGAAACACAGGCCATGAACTACCATTACAAATTGCCTGCATTGCCATCTAACCATTCGGCACCCGATCTGCTTCACAATATGATTTCTAAACACCCGCAGACACACACAGTATCCAACTGAAAAACTAATCACATGACAGTCTAATTAACTGGTACAGTATTATCTGACATCTTAACCCCAAGTCATCAGGAAGCCAGTTCAGCTGTCATGCCATTTCCATGTAAGCGTGATATCGTGCCTCCCTGATAAACCACAATCCATTCATCCAGAACAATACTCTCCAAAATCTTTAGTAGCACATTTCCTTGTATATTTCAACCTTGGATGGAACTTCCTAATGTCTCGCCTGGAACTTTAATTTTCCGAGAATGGCAACTGATTGCTGTCAATATGTTATGTTGTGGTGTATGGTTTGTAGTGAGGACATAAGAAAGAATAGTCAGAACTTTTATAAAGTTCATATTTCTGAATAATCCCTGTGCCCTATCTCATCTCAGACAGGCTAGGGTCTGTTCTTTCACAAGTTTGAATCTGAATGTGATTATCAGTCCGCGACAAATCCTATCTTGTATGCCACCCGAGAGAAGGTTCAAAACATGACTATGTCACTTCCAACAAACATAAGTAGCAAATGACTTACAGATCTATTTGGACCCATAACCTATCATTCAGACCTACGGTCTAGCATACCACCACATCATTAGTTTATGGTCACAAAATTTGCATTCAAGCGCTAACATCCTTCCTCTAGCGCATTGACGATCATTGGGTTCAGGGTGCTACTTTTAGGAAATGTTCAGTTAAGGTATTATGAGTCATAAGATTAAACGAAGAATAAGCCCAATCAACGATAACTTCTATATGACAACAGAGACCACTATGGCCCTGTTACGATGAAGGTGTCTTTTTTGTTGTTTAATTCATATTCTGGAACTCGTTGGTGCTCTATTCAATAACATGCCACTTTGATATCGGGGTCAATCGTCAAACCTCATGTTTGGAATACAGCCCATTTGTTCATGTTTCAAGAAAGCATCTAACGTTTACAGGAGATTTATGCCGTTAATGGAACGCAAACTGAACATCAATGTGCCTGGCATTCTGGCTTAAATGCCTATTAATTGTGCTGTTAATGTTTCTTGCAAACTTCCATCTTAGCGATGGAGTGCAGTGCTCTTCACGTCAATCGACTGTAATCAACTTTCTATGATCTTGTGGGTCATTTGTTGATATACCTCATAAATCAGGAATCTCTCAAGCATAACAAAACCTGCAATGGTATATCCCAGTGGTAATAAACGCATTTTCAAATGTTTATATCCAAACAGGATACACACACACATACAAACACACACACACACACACACACACACACACACACACACACACACACGTATAACCATATATACATATATGTATGCAATTTCAAGTTGACAGAGGCATTATGTTAATTTAATGGAGCAAAATCAACAAGTAATATTTTATGTTTATTTGAAAAAAACACAAAAGCGCAAAAACATATGGCACCACTGTTCAAAGAAGAAACTCTGAATATTTCAAACTGCAGTGTCCAACAAATATGAATGAATGTGGCAATTATAAAGACATTACTACGATAATATTTAGTTGCAAAAGGCAAAATGTCAAAATGCATTCACCTCTGAGCTTCTCAAGACTTATTTCATCTGTTTAACATGATACAAAATCAAGATGGTTTATTAAAAATGACAAATGACAAAACATCCGTTTATTACGTTTCTTTGTGAAAAATTCAACAATCCAAAAATCCGTTGAACATGTTGTCGTGCAGTAGACACAACGGTGAATTCACACAAATATAGTACTATATACTGTGCAAACTGTCTAACAATGTGCTTTTACTAACAAATATTCACGGACCGTAGGCTGATCAGGCTGATAATCGATTTTTGGCTGATAGTCTGGTTGACAAACCATCTGGAATACAGACCTATTTGGAAGTATGAAGCGCATTTTTCACTTGAAGTCATGTAAGGCTCATACTCTCAGCCTGTAGGTAATACTTGAAGGAGCCTAGTGGGAAACCTTCCACTTTTATCTCAATAAATTGAGACATTTAAGTGTATCTTATGTTTCTTGTGGCTTCTTTTACAATTTCTGCCCTAAGGTTACAAGTATATTTGAATCAAAACAATGCATTACCCCTACATAGTGCTTTCCAAATGATAGAATGCAAGTGCATAAAGTCCTTGCACTTTTTTAGAGTTCATTGTTTAAATAAATAAATACACAAATAAATAACTGCACTATGATGGTCAAATACATACAACAATCTGTAGAAACTGTTTCGGGAGAGTGATTAATATCAGGGAATACTGTGTGTTTCTTTCGTCCAGGTGGTGGCTCATGCAGTAATGGTGTCATTTTAGTTCGTGAAAAGCAGCAGGCCTCTACGCTCCACATTAAATGTAACAGTACAAGAACTATTAATCACTGAAAAGTTCTAAGTAAAACAGCAACCAAAAATCCATATTACCTGACTTTATCTTTTCTTCTGTCAGTTTGAAAATAAATACATATATATATATATATATATTCAAAGGAGTTACAGCATTAAACTTCTTCTCTGTAAACATAACAACTTTCTGATCTGCCCTGGATGTCTGAATGCTTTGCTGTCTTTCTAGTAGGGACGTTTTGCAGTGAGGAATTTCCACTTCTGCAGTCAATTTGAACCCGGCTTGTAGAAGTGGTTTGGCTCATGATTCTTATGTCCTTAATTAGAGAAAATAAAAGTATTGGTTTAATCTATCCCATCAGAAAAAAATACAGGAAGATGAACAAATAAAACTTAATTTCATTGAGCTTTAGTTTTCTGGTTATCTAGCTTTTTAAACGTGAAGGTAACACATGATTGAGAGGCATACGTGAGTTTCAGGTGAAATTAAGGAATTATATTTAGAAAATATTTGAACACTGGCAAAATAAGTTAACATTTGTCATTCTGTAATCAATAATTTGCCCCTTCTTGAGGAGTGTGACATGTTAGTTATGTTATATTAAATGACAGCACAGTTGTAACAAATTCAAACTCATTCAAAAATGTTCATATTTAACTGGTTATGATGTCAAGGTCAAAATAGAGGATCATCTCCATTATTCAAGTGTTCCTACCCAATGCTGTCTGGTTCGAACTTAACATCACATCCTTTTCAGAAGAACTAACTCTAAAGAGAAGCTTGGATTTTAAATATGTATCGCAGCATTGTAAAAATGTTTTTGGCTTGCAAGGAATGGAATGACATGTTACAGGGAATGTTCTGTTCTCACAAAATTCACAGCGTTGAATAATACATGCTTATTAGCTAAGCTTGACAGAGGTAGTTGAAAGCTAGCAGAAGATAATACTATTTGGTCACGGAACAGAAAGGGAACCCTGAACCGAGCAGTTATATATTATTTATTTGAATAATCAACTGAAACTTGGGATTGCTTCTCAGTCTATCTACCTTTTCAATTATTCTTTATATTTGCTACATTTACCTACAAACAGATATACTTTAGCTAACTAGCGAACAGGGATGACAATGTTAAATAAAACTGACGATACCAAACCGTGAGTTACTGAGTACAATGTGAACAGTGAGACGATTTTAGTGTAACATATTATTGCAAGATTGATTTCCATCACAGGAGATTTGGATTATTTTAAACTTGACAATATAACGCAATGAAAAAGTTAGATTACTCATGAATCGATTCTTCTCGAATAATATTATGTCCACGATATTAAAATTATCTCAACTCACCTAAATTACTAATCTTCTTCTGCATAGTTTGCAACGCTGAAAGGCAAATGAGGGTTTGTTCAGGGAAGATAACCTGACAACTTTACTGGGATAATATTTTGCATGTGGTTTAAGGAAATCAATGAAAGGAATATAGTTGGAAGGAGATCAGGCACTTGGCCTGAGGGAGAAAAAATTTGCAACAGTTATATTAGCTAAAGAAAAGTATAAATATTCTTCCACAAGCTGGGTGAGACCCGGCACCCAACGGAACATGAATAAGTCAGAAAAGTTAAGTATCAATACAAGACGAAATTAGCCATTGAGGACACATTTGAAACAGGATGGAGACTGGGAAAAGTGTACAGAAATTGTTTAAGTGGGCAAAGTTGCCCTCGTAAAAGAAAAAAAAGTTAAAAATTTGATTTGATGAAGTTATTCAGAATTATGAGTAGTTTTTTCTTACCCAAAGATTACGTGAGATAGAGAATAAAAAAAAAACTCTCTTTGCAGTAAAACTGAGTTTAGATTTTTGATGATTTTTGGTTGAAAGAATAAATCTCGATTTGAGACATGATTTTTGATGTAACAAATTAAAGATGAATTATGTAATTACTTAAACACCACAGTTATCCCAGCTGTGGAGGGAAGGCAATGTATTGGTTCAAAACTGAAATGTTATTCTGAGTTTTATAAACTTGAAAAGACAACGAGGGTCTAAGATCTTATTCTAGTGTCATAGCCATTCTAAAATGTAATTTTCCATCTTATTATATGTCAAAAATAAACATTTCAGTGGAAAATTAGACGATATTATCTCCAAGTGCTTATCTGGATTCAGGAGCATGACATTAGCTGTTGTTCAAATTTGCTCTGTTGAAACCCAGTGGTCAAACATTTAATTCTGATTTCATCCACATGTTGAACAAATTGGCTATAAAATCCATTAACATTTCGTGCACCAACTTGTAGAATACATTACCTCTGCGGTTAGAGAAGTTTAGCCCTCCAAACAGACTGAATTAATCACTTTCTCGACATTAATTCCCTAAATTGTAGTTTGACAATATGACATATATTTTAAAAGTTCCATAATAGGAAGGGATAAAATGACAGCATAAACTTGGATTAGTTTCTTGGAAACATTTTGTACTTTATATGTAATAAGTTCACTCATCTCTCAATTATCTAAGCTCAATTTAAAACAATTGTTTCTATATATATTTGAAATTGGAAAACATTCTTGGCCAAACATCGTTGAGTTTTGTTTGAGGAGAAATTATAGGACAGTAGCAATCACAGAATTATCATAACATGGATAGCGTCCATTTGGCTGATCAATTATATACTCACTCTCAAGAACCCTTGACACGTACAGTTAATTTCACTCAACCTTTGCCCGTACTTTCGCACATTGCTTCTACTTAAATGCTCGTTTATTCTCCGCTTGAGTGTCTAATTTGACTCAGCTTTCTTAGCCCTTGCAGGCAGTGCATTCTTGACCCGAACAATTTGCTATGCAAATGCTTTTTGTCCCATCAAGTTACAATTACTACTTTTGCATTTCACTTTCCAGCTTTACGTCTCATTCTTTTTATTTTATTGAATGCACACAGTTTGTATGAATGCACCAAATCCAACAATCTCATGCTTTTCAAATCCTATCGCAACTCCTAAAAAATTCCCATTAACCACATGTCTCTGATTTCTATTTCGGTGTATTTTATCGAAGTAGCCATTTTAAACTCATTGGCGTTTATGTTTCTCTCAAGTGTGAAAGTAACACTATTTTGTAATGTCTTTTAAATTGTGGTGTACATATTTCACCATCATGATTCAGAATCCACGCTTTCTATATTAAAGGAAAACAAAATAGTCAATCTTGGTTTTCTGTTCGAAACACGCATTGGATCTTCAGAACAAACAATAAAGTGCCATAGAGCTGTTCATTCCATATGAAGCCCAAATAAATTCGAGATCGCGTAATAGTCCCTAGAATCTGTAATAATGGCGTTAAAATTAGAATTCGTTATTTTTGGGCTTATCATTGCACAACTTTTCGTACAAGGGCATAATTTATACAATACCCAGACACATGACACATCATCAGTCTTGATAATACTAAAAGCCTATGGCCTATGCTGACGTTCACTGTACTCTGTTAATGTAGGAGGATGCATCTCATTCAATCTCAGCACCTTGGTAAATTTAAGTAACTACCCCTTATCCAACAAGATTTTCTTTTCACAAAAGCACAGAGTCTTTCATTCTTTTATCCATGGATGCCTTGTGAAATTCTGTAGAAGTCATAATTTGTTGGTTAACATCCTGGAAATGACACTTCCACTTTCTTTAAAATCTTTGGATTCGCCTCGTCTTCTTCACGTTTGTTCACAAATTTAACTGTTGAAAGCTTACGCAACATCTAGAAATATATAGCTGACACAAAACTGAGTGCGAGTCTGAGTTGTGGAAAAGATTCAGAGAAAATTTAAACGCCATTTTGACAAACTGAGTGAGTGGGACTATGTATGACAGGCGAAGAATAATCTGAATAAATATGATGTTATCGAATTTATCAAAAAGAATAATAAACAGGAATAGAAATAATATCGATTCTGGTGATACAGCAGGAAGAAGAACAGTTCGAAGAGAACTTGGCGTCGTTTTACATCAGCCAGTGACAATAAAAATTCATTTGTACACGTCAGTGAAGTGGGCAAGAATTGGCCTTCAAAGTCGAATGCAGTAGCAGATATCCATTCCGTTCCTACCTCAACATTTTGAGTAAAATCATATACACAATTAATGTTAAAGTGACATCAGTTGACCTCGGTCAAATAATTTCTTGGAAAATTTTCAATTAACTATTCATGCATTATCATTATTCAGTTGCTGGTATCTCTTCAACAGAGTACACATTTGAATGTAATAACATATTAAGGCCATTCTAATTTGCTTTGCACACCTGGGATGCAAGCAAAATTGACAATTCGACACATAACAGGTTACATAAGTGTCCTTGGCAAGATATATTTTTACATTATTGCTCACAACAGTTTTGTTTTCTCCACTGTTTTTGCTTCTAATTATATTTTCTAATTTTTATTCTTTTAAAATACCAATATGAGTCGAAACTTGCGCTTTGTTGCATCACAGATATGATTCCGAATGATCTCGAATGCTGATGACAGAGATGTATCATTTAAGGGAAGAATAGAACAAATGTGCTTAGTGTATGCTAGAACTCCCGAGGCGCAGACTCTTTCCATGATGACATAATTTTTTTTATCTTCTTTTCGTGTTTTGCTAATCACAATGATTATTGCACTAGGTCATCAACATTTATTATATAACGTTCCGTATGAATTGAAAAACAGAAGAATCTTTGTTTTTCAGTTACCTTGATTATGCTTCATGAGAATCCAGATCAATCACAAAAGGGGCGAATATTACCTCAAGTGTACTATGTGCTCACATACATCCTTGCCTCTTCACTAGCGTTTGTTCAAAGAATAAAGGCAAGGTATTTCATATAGAGCTGACTGCAATCCCACAGTAATGTCATTGTTGGCAGAGAAAACAGCTAAATCTGCACAATGAATTTTAGCAGTAGATTCAACATACAGGCATTTCTTCCACTACCGATCTAATGTTTTATTGAAGTCGCAGTCTCAAAGTGAAGCAAGTAGAACTGGCTGAAATAAATATATGTTAAGTTCCAGCAGTGGTGGTGCATCAGATGACAAGTTGTAAGAGCAGACATAGGCTGTCCAATCAGCTCCACCATTCGTTGTGAACATGGCTGATCTGACAATCCTGAAGTTCATCACTGAAATATGAACTCAGAAGCGGCCATTTGGATTAATTCTAAATGTTAGTTTCTGTGAGTGAACTTTAATACATGGAGGCGTGAAAATTGGTGAAGACTGAGACGCGGAAATGTGAAGCTATGACTATTAAAAATGTGGCTCAATGAATGGCAAACTTGGATGTAAACTTGTTTTTTTTTTTCAAAGTTGTATGTTCCAAAAATACAGCAATGGAATAAAAGCAAATAATGAATTGCAGGGATATGGATTAATAGAAACATAGCAGTTCTCGAAAACGGGGCTTTTAACAGGATAGGTCATTGTCTGAAAATATTTGTTTACATTTACATCAAATAACGTTAAAATTGCATTGTGTCTGTTCGCTAAAATGTTTGGGACATATACACAGGAACATATTTACAGGGAATTTCCGAAAGGTCTAAGAAACATAAAATAGTTATTTTGTT
This sequence comes from Ginglymostoma cirratum, assembly GCA_024137785.1. Taxonomy (NCBI): domain Eukaryota; kingdom Metazoa; phylum Chordata; class Chondrichthyes; order Orectolobiformes; family Ginglymostomatidae; genus Ginglymostoma; species Ginglymostoma cirratum. The sequence continues at coordinate 2,186,453 of JAHRHZ010000141.1, read as the reverse complement.
TCATCAGCTGTTCAAAAACTAATAATAATCACAATGTTGGAAATCACAGGAAAGAGCTTTTTTGAAGTAGTTTCATTTAAATTCATACTTTTTAGCTTATAAAACTGATCTGTTTGAATAAATTCTGTTAAAAAGCTCATTATCAAGTATTTTAAATGGAGTGAACATTATAACATGACATTGAAACTGCCAATGCAAATTAACAAATAAAAATAAATCTGCGGTAAGAATATGTAACTGTGGTGTACACAATTGTGTACACAAGTTTGAATGGACAACTGACCAGATGTAAGTTAATAAATGTACAATGCATGGACTGTAACTTCATCGGGATAGCCAGTCGTCTTAAATATTAATGATAGAACAAACGTTTATCGAAGAAATGAGTAGGAAGAGAAATTAAGTCATCACCATGCTTGTTCTGATATCAGCTGTGTACTTTACTGTTGAACGCTTTTGAATGAGAAATATCCAGAAGTTAAAAAAGAGAAACAAAAACAAAATACGAAAGTGAGATAGACAGTTGACAGAAAACAAACAACTGTGGGTCATGGAATTGTGATACAAAAACAAAATTTACTGGAGGGACTTATGATGCCTGGCAGTGTATGCGGAAGGAAATTAGACTTAACATTTAGAGTCCAGTGATCCCTCATTTAATAGTCTTTCAGAAGCAGACTTGCACTTAAATAGCTACAGGTGAATGTTAGCCTCTAGCGTGGGCCAATAACAAAGTTTAGACAAGAATGAAAAGGACCATTGATGAGGAAATAAATGAACAGTATGCATGCGTTTTTAAGTTGTAATAAGTTATTCAGATCATGGGGAATAGGAACTGTAATTTATTGTATTAGACGGTTCTAAATGGAGATGCAGCAATCTTTTAAAGTTTCCCTGTACCAAAAATTAATAAATTGTTAAGCTAGATAAATTATATTATAAGGTAGTAAGTGAAGGCAGGATAGCAATTTCACAGTTTCTGAGAATAAACTCCCAATCTTTCTGAGTATAGAGTATTGTCAGAAGATTGGAGAATTTCAATTGAGATTGCCTTGTTCAGAAAGGTGTTCAGAAAGATATTTTACCAACAGCTGACTTTGATGCTTACATTCGTTGAAGTGGAGCATGTTGGAAAGAATAATTCAGACAAAATAAATGTATACACTTGTGAAACTTCTAGTTAATTACAAAAGCCAACACTGTCGTGCAAAGAAAAGTCCTGTTCAAACAACGTGCAGGAGAATTTTGAAGCGGTGATATAATGCATTGTTAAGGATACTGCAGCTTTAATCATGTGCACGAACTCGAACTTATTTTCTTTTGTGGCCATGTTAAAAAAAATGAGAACCATTCGGGCACATGGAACCAAAGTGTCTCTTTAAACTTGGATATTGAATTGGTTCAGCGACAGTCAACAAGTGATCATGATTAATGCATGTTTTTTCATACTTACAAACAAGCTGCTGTTGAATTATGTAGGGATTCGAATATTCGTCATTCAATGCTTATAAAAATGCCCTAGACATCCGTGTAACAGAAAGACATTCAATGTTTGTGGATGATGCAAAAATTAAAACCAATGTAGAGGCAGTAGATTCTGATACTAGACTCCAAATGAAGCTGTATTTTAGCAGAATGTGTAGACAGGTAACAGCTGACGTTGAAAAAAAAATGTGTGATGCTTGATTTACCTGGGAAGAACGGAAATAAAAGTTACTTAAGAATAATGCTTCAATTCTGAAAACAAAAGGCACAGATGATATAACACAAATTTATCCAGTCAATTAATTTGACTACTTGAAAAGGGCTGCAGAATACTTTGGAGAACAGATAATAAATCAGAAAACAGCGTCCGACTTAATAGGAGGAATATGAATTTTCAGCGAATGGAGTAAGGATAAGCTTGCATTAAAAATTGTCCAAGCAAGAAACATTGTATTACTGCATCCAATTCTGAATTACATGCTTTAGGATAACTGTGAATGCATGAGTGTAATTACAGGAAAAAAAAGACACGAGAAATTGTTCAAGGATGAGGAACCACAGGCACATAGCTTGATAGAAAAAAAATGATTCTTTCCTTTATCAAATACAATGTTGACAAAATATTGTTTTGATCAGTGTATAAATCGGATTTTATAAGGAATATAATAACGCATTAACACTTGGGTCAATCGTCACTCAACAAACCAATGATAGTCTCTTCTGCAGGTCTACTTTTCATTTGACAAATTTTATCTATTTTGATTTGATGCTCAACTATATCTAGGAGGAGTCTTTTTCTGGTCAATTAGAAAAATAGAATAGGTATCAAACAACAAGGCACGTGTAGAAATATTCAAGAGGGTGAGTGGGGTGGGGTGGGGTGTGATATTTCATACTGTAGCCACTGACCAATGTATCTAAACACAGATAGAATACCTTACAATAACTCTTACGAGCAAATCAAATCAGATTTACGTGAAAATTATACATGTAAGGACTAAAATTAAATGGTTGATAATGAGCTGCACCCATGTTCTTTCGGCATGTTCAATGGGAAATTGCAACATTATTTTACATGGAAGCAAGATGTTTTGTGTTTTAGGCAAACGACCAAGGTTAACTTGACCGTCAGAGAGCCAGCACTGTCAGGAAGAAAAAAAAATCCCTCAGGTCTCTCACTGTAATCAGAACGGAAACAGCATCTCTTGGCGTGTTGTGACCAACATGGACCATTGCTGCCATTGACATTTTTTGTCCCATTCAAAAGAAGTTTGCCTTCTTTAAAAATTGGTACCCACCATGCTTACATTGGATCTCTGATGAAAGTTTATTTTCCGCAACACAGCACATTTCATGCCATATGTTTGCCTTTGTTTTTCTTTGCTGAATTGATTTTTCATGCATCATAAACCTTTTTTATTATTATTTTCTCCACTTATCAGTATGAACTGTGTAGTGTTCACTGGATATTTCTCGTGGTGAATTAGAGCGAAAATTTTCCTAAAGTTGTTCTGTTACGAATGGAGATCCTTGCTTGGATGTTTTCACATGAATATTTTGTTTTCTATTCCACTTTGGTTAAATCGTATCTTTTTTTTAAACATCCATGTTAGATGTTCTCATATGGATTGATCGTTTTCTTCTGCAACACTGACGAAATCACGCTTTATGGTATCACAATCACTCTTACTCGTTTGTTTTAAAGACTATTGGCCAATTTGACACATCTCATGCTCAACTTGGAGTCCAGCGATGATTTATCCACGATTGAGCGAAGAAGGTGGAAGTCAAATACATTCTCCAAAATACACTTCAGTTGTTTATCCATGTCCTTACGCTTTTCTTTTTAACTTGCTCAAATCTGTTTTCAGGTGCTCAAATTCTATCAACATTGTCATACTGTAGTTGTTGTTCCAAACGCAAATCGTCCTGACGATTTGCTCACAAACATCTCAGTGCATATTCAATTATGTGACCACATACATTTGTTGCTTAACTACGGAAAATTTTTGACTTTGTTATCCTTTAAATGAACTCACTTATTTCCAGCAATATTACATTAGACGTTCAACACAGAATCATAGAACATAGAACATTACAGCGCAGTACAGGCCCTCCGGCCCTCGATGTTGCGCCGACCTGTGAAACTAGTCTGAAGCCCATCTAACCTACACTATTCCATTATCATCCATATGTTTATCCAAAGACCATTTAAATGCCCTTAAAGTTGGCAAGACTACTACTGCTGCAGGCAAGGCATTCCATGCCCTTCTTACTTTCTGAGTAAAGAATCTACCCCTGACATCTGTCCTATATTTGTCGCCACTCAATTTAAAGCTATGTCCCCTCGTGCTAGCTGTTACCATCTGAAGAAAAAGTCTCTCACAGTCCACCCTATCTAATCCCCTGATCATCTTTTATGTCTCTATTAAGTCACCACTTAGCCTTCTTCTCTCTAACGAAAACGCCCTCTAGTCCCTCAGCCTTTCCTCATAAGACCTTCCCTCCACACAAGGCAACATCCTGGTAAATCTCCTCTGCACCCTTTCCAATGCTTCCACTTCCTTCCTATAATGCGGCGCCCAGAACTGTTCACAATACTCCAAGTGCGGCCTCACCAGAGTTTTGTACAGCTGCAACATGACCTCACGGTTCCGAAACTCAATCCCCCTACCAATAAAACCTAGCACACCGCATGCTTTCTTAGCAACTCTATCAACCTGGTTGGTAAATTTCAGGGATCTGTGCACATGGACACGGAGATCTCTCCGTTCATCCACTCTACCAAGAATCTTACCATTAGCCCAGTACTTGGTATTCCTGTTACTCCTTCCAAAGTGAATCACCTCACACCTTTACGCATTAAACTCCATTTGCCACCTCTCAGCCCAGCTCTGCAGCTTATCTATGTCCCTCTGTAACCTGCAACATTCTTCCGCACTGTCCACAACTCCACTGACTTTAGTATCATCCGCAAATTTACTAACCCATCCTTCTATGCCCTCATCCAGGTCATTTATAAAAATTACAAACAGCAGTGGCCCCAAAACAGATCCCTGCGGTACACCATTAGTACCTGAACTCCAGGATTACCATTTCCCAGCAACCACCACCCTCTGTCTTCTTATAGCTAGCCAATTTCTGATGCAAACCGCTAAATCATCCTCAATCCCATGCCTTCAAATTTTCTGCAATAGCCTATCGTGGGGAACCTTATCAAAAGCTTTACTGAAATCCATATACACCGCATCAACCACTTTACCCTCATCCACCTGTTTAGTCACCTTCTCAAAGAACTCAATAAGGTTTGTGAAGCACGACCTACCCTTCACAAAACCGTGTTGACTATCCCTAAGCAAATTATTCCTTTCTAGATGATTATAAATTCTCTCTCTTATAATCCTTTCCAACAATGTACACACAACCGAAGTAAAGCTCACTGGTCTATAATTACCAGGGTTGTGTCAACTCCCCTTCTTGAACAAGGGGACAACATTTGCTGACCTCCAGTCTTCTGGCACTATTTCTGTAGACAATGACGACATAAAAATCAAAGCCAAAGGTTCTGCAATCTCCTCCCAAGCTTCCCAGAGAATCCTAGGATAGATCCCATCCGGCCCAGTGGGCTGATCTATTCTCGGACTTTCCAGGATTGCTAACACCTCCTGCTTATGAACCTCAATCCCATCCAGTCTAATAGCCTGTATCTCAGTATTCTCCTCGACAAAATTGTCTTTTTCCTTTGTGAACACTGATGAAAAATATTCATTTATTGCCTCGCCTATCTCTTCGGACTATACACACAACTTCCCACTACTGTCCTTGACTCGCCCTAATCTTACTCCAGTTATTCTTTTATTCCTGACATACCTATAGAAAGTCTTAGTGTTTTCCTTGATCCTACCTTCCAAAGACTTCTCGTGTCCCCTCCTGGCTCTTCTTAGCTCTCTCTTTAGGTCCTTCCTGACCAACCTATAACTCTCAAGGGCCCTAACTGAGCCTTCACGTCTTTACTTTACATAAGCCTCCTTCTTCCTCTTGATAAGAGATTCAACTTCTTTAGTAAACCACGGTTCCCTCGCTCGACCACTTCCTCCCTGCCTGACAGATACACGCAGTAGCTGTTCCTTGAACAAGCTCCACATTTCAATTTTGCCCAGCCCCTGCAATTTCCTTCCCCATCCGATGCATTCTAAGTCTTGCCTAATCACCTCATAATTGCCTTTCCCCCAGCAATAACTCTTGCCCTGCGGTATATACCTATCCCTTTCCATCGCAAAAGTAAACATAACCGAATTGTGGTCACTGTCAGCAAAGTGCTCACCTTCCTCCGAATCTCTCTCTCTCTCTCTCTCTCACACACACACACACACACACAACCATTACCCAGTACCAAATCCAATGTGGCATCGCCTCTTGTTGGCTGACCTACATATTGTGTCAGGAAACCTTCCTGCACATATTAGACAAAAACTGACCAGTCTAAAGTACTCGAAATATTGCGTTTCCAGTCAATATTTGGAAAGTTAAAGTCCCCCATAACAACTACCCTGTTACTTTAGCTCCTATCCAGAATCATCTTTGCTATCCTTTCCTCTACATCTCTGGAACAATTTGAAGGCCTATAGAAAACTCCCAACAGGGTGACCTCTCCTTTCCTGTTTCTAACCTGAGCCCATAATACCTCAGTAAACGAGTCGTCATCAAATGTCCTTTCTGCCACGGTAATACTGTCCTTGACTAACAATGCAAAGCCTCCCCCTCTTTTACTACCTTCCCTTTACTGAAACATCTAAACCCCGGAACTTGCAACAACCATTCCTTTCCCTGCTCTACCCATGTCTCTGAAATGGCCACAACATCAAAGCCCCAGGTACCAACCAATGCTGCAATTTCACCCACCTTATTTCGGATGCTCCTGGCGTTGAAGTAGACACACTTCAAACCACCTTCCTACCTGCCGGTAAACTCGTGCGACCTTGAAACTTTATTCATGACCTCACTACTCTCAACCTCCTGTACACTGGAACTACAAGTCAGGTTCCCATCCCCCTGCTGAATTAGTTTAAACCGTCCTGAAGAGCATTAGCAAATATCCCCCCCCCTGGATATTGGTACCCCTCTGGTTCAGGTGTAGACCATCCTATTTGTAGAGGTCCTAACTACCCCAGAATGAGCCCAAATTTTCCAGGTATCTGAATCCCTCCCTCCTGCACCATCCCGGTAGCCACGTGTTCAACTGCTCTCACTCTCTATTCCTCACCTCGCTAGCACGTGGCACGTGTAACAAACCGAAGATAACAACTCTGTTTTTTCTCGCTCTAAGCTTCCACCCTATCGCCAGTTGAATTTCTGCCTTACATCCCTATCCCTTTTCCTACCTATGTCGTTGGTGCCTATGTGGACCACGACTTGGGGCAGCTCCCCCTTCACCTTAAGGATCCCGAAAACACGATCCAAGACATCACGGACCCTGGCACCTGGGAGGCAACACACCAACCACGAGTCTCTCTCGTTCCCACAGAATCTCCTATCTTTCCCCCTCACTATGGAATCCCCAATGACTAATGCTCTCCTCCTCTCCCCCCTTCCCTTCTGAGCAACAGGGACAGACTCTGCGCCAGAGACCTGTACCCCATGGTTTACCCCTGGTAAGTCATCCCCCTCAACATTATCCAGAACGGTATACTTGTTATTGAGGGTAACGGCCACAGGGGATCCCTGTACTGTCTTCCTGTTCCTTTTCCGTCCACTGACTGAAATCCATCTACCTTTTTCCTGTACCTGAGGTGTGACTACCTCCCTGTAACTCCTCTCAATCACCCGCTCATCCTCCAGAATGATCCGAAATTCATCCAGCAATATCGTTAACTCTTCACCTGTATAAGCCGCCCTTTACTTTTTTTAACTTCGACCACTTAAAAGCTTACTCCGACACTCCCTTCCTCAGAAGACAACCCACCCATAACAACTATTAATCTCATGAACCTTTATTGAATTGATTTCGAATCTGATGCATTCACATTTTTTCCTTACTGGTCAACATCTCTCCATATTTGTTTTCACTATAAAACTGATAAATAATTATCCCACATTTGTACTAATTCTTCTTCACAATAAATAACAACAGCTCCTAAGTATTGTTGGACTGAATTTGTGAACTTGTTTTTATTTTCAAGCACTGGGACATGCAGTTCACTCTGCATCTCAACCTTCTGCAGTCTGAAATCACTTTGATTAAATGGCTCTATTGCACTAGTTTTGCTAAAAACGAGAGAATATGACATCTTGCCACCTTGCATTCCTTTTGATGACACCATGCATGTGTGCTAGAGTATTCACGCCGACATCAATGCTCTTATTCTCCTGCGGATAATATCCTGAAGTCATGCTTTTGTCTTTGTCAGTTGATGTAATAATGTCACATGAATAATGAAATTCAACGATGGCAGGTACAAAATGACGACACAAAGTTTCAAATACCATGGCTGATGGACAAGCCTTGATTAAGTCAAACTACTTGAAATTCTCGTGCGCTCAGTTTATAATAAGCATCGAACTTGTGGTTGAATCCGATTAATCTTCCTTTGCTTTGCTGAGGATAAAAGAAAACTCTGTGAAATATAACTCACTAGTGATAGTAAGAGCTGCCGAAGCTAAAGTCAGAGATAACATAGTGTGGAGATGGAGGAGCACTGCAGGTCAGTCAGCATCAGAGGAGCAGGAAAGTTGACGTTTCTGAATATTTTCTGAAACGCCAACTTTCCTGCTCCTCTGATGCTGCCTAACCTGCTGTGCATCTTCAGATCCACACTGTGTTATCTTAGAAGCATATTTTTTTCATTAAAGATATCATTAGGGTCACAATACTTATTGTGCAATGATGGTTACTTTTCTTTTACAGTAGCACGACCCTTTATTTTACAAGCAGAAAATAAAATACAATTATGCCAATTCGTGCTATTCTTATTCATTCTGGTGAACATGATAATTGCTCATGAGTAACAGAAATGTGAGATATTCATTGAGGTATGTGATTTGATGCAGCCTTTACAATTTTGTACGCATATTTTAAATAATGATTTCCTGGCTCTTCATTGAAATTATGCAAAAAAAGTATCGCATTGATTACATAGTATCTCAATTCTTTAACACGTTGTTCAAACAGAAGGGCGAAAAATGTACCTGATTCCTTTTCCTCCATTTCCTCCTCTGTAGCAATCAGGGAGGAAAAAAAAACAAACAATTAGGATCACATTTCTTTCTCATTTAAGCATTTTAAACATTGATGCACCATTCCTACTTAATTCAATATTTTGGCAGGTAACATCAGTTTAATTGTCCATTGAATTATCTACTGCCCTGGCCTCATCAAGCAGACTGTTCCATTAAACAACACTGTTTACATGCCATATTTGACACATTTCTCAAAAGCATATTATTTAACAACATTGTCATTGTTTCGTTATATGTCTCATTTGCACACGATGGATTAGCAATGTGAGGGAGAAAAAAAAAGATATTGGAAGATTATGTTTGGTTCCTGCTCAGAAATTTTTTCTTTGTCTTGAGAGCTAGGAAATGCTCATTACTCGACTATCTTCAAAATTCAGCTTAACATATATGGTTTGCATTAGAACGTATTGATGGATAAAAAGAACTTGGCATGTTTTGGAAGAAATTTTGATTATTACTTCCCACCTCTCCGAATTTATACCCAAGCTGCATGAATAATCTATGTTCTTATTGCTCTGGAACCGTAAATAAATACTCGACTTTTTTCAATGCAGCCTGACCTGATGTTTTGAGAGACCACCATATAAGGGGTCATGAGAGAAGGAATGAAAATAACTTCAAGTCTAAGGCTTTCTGACTCTTTTTAGGATAAGGAGCTTTTCAGAATAATTGAAGATGCAGATTGCCTCGTATAAGGGCTTAACAATTTAAGGCATGAGTATGAATGACAAAATCAGGAATTCACAAGCAAACAGATGTGTTGATGTTCAGATTTGACCAACGAACATAAAAAAAAAGACAGGTATTTGACAGTGGAAGATTAGGGGGTTTAATTTAAAATGAATGCATGGGTGAGAAATTGAATAGTTTTTGAATATTTTAATGGAAATTTGGATTATTAGAAATCAACTTTAATGCACAGTCCATAATGCTAAATATGATCGAGAAACGTTGATGGGGATAGAATAACTTTCCATGTATGCTTAAATTTGCAATTGTTAGGTCTTTGCGTAGTAAACATACCGAACACAGTCAACGGACGTCAGACAAATAATGTTTCTTTGTTTTCAATATATGTACAAAGAGGATTCTGAAATTAGGGTACTGAGTGTCGAAAATGCATTCCTGAATTTTAAGAGCAGTAGGAATTATCGCGGGAAATAGTATCAAGGTGAGGTAGGTCGCCTTTGCTTTTCAATGTGATTAAACATTATGTTTTCGGTGGGTGTCTACCAATGTGTTACCCATGGTATAACAGTCACACAGGTAAAATCATCACTAACTGCACATTTCACTCTTTATCGTTTGATTCAACCATATGTTGTGCCCTCAGTGCTACTAGTTAAGGATTTTCAGTATTTTCAGCCATTACTGAAGCAGCAATAATATAGTTATTTGTAAGGAAAATGCGTGAATTGGAGGAGTTGATGTTTTAACATTGTCCCTACTGTTCTCCATTCTCAATGTTATACTAAATGGAAAAGGACTGAAAATAACCCAGGCTTCAGTTGGCAAGAAGCACGTAACATTCACAAGTGTCAGGCAATGATCATTCCCATCAAAAGCGAGCATAAGCATCATTACCATCACATTACAATCACTGAATAACTCACTGCCAAAATCCAGCAAATTAGTGTTACCTGATATTGGACTGAGCTAGCTACGCCATGGTTAAAGGATAAGACCATGACCTTGGAATCTTGATGCAAGTAGTTAAGCTCCTCACTAGGCAAACGCTGTGCGCAGTCTCCAAAAGCACAATTTAGGAATGTGATGCTGTACTCCCAATTTGTCTGGATGCATCAATATACTTGTCTGGAAGACTCAATATATTTCATAACTTTCCAAGTAAAGCATGCAGTTGGATTAGACCACTAAAAAGCCATTTTTCGACAAAGTATGAACTAGTAGTAGCAGTATGCAACATTTAGGAGACTCATTCCTGGAACTTACTAAGGTCCCTCAGACAGCACCTTTACAACTTGCAAGATTAGCGTCTTTGAAAGACAAGGACTGAAGGTAGAGTCTCCAGCATCTGCAGTACCTTTTATCTCTGATACAATTTTAACCCCACTGCGAAGCCTCTTCTCAGGATGCCTACCCTGAAGAAGTTACCCTCCTCCCTCCGGACAAACCTCAGGGAATCTCTCTCCCACTGCAACTCTCTCATAATCTCCTCGGCCTTAAAACTGCTCGACCACGTCCTGAAGCAAACCAGGTACTACAGCCACATCACATTTCTCAGTACCTGCCTACGGAACCAGATCATCCCAATTGACTACAATCCACATTCAAGCCTTCCCAATTTGGCCCCAACCGTGACAGTATACATGGCCATCCTGGGACTCCTGCAATGCCACAGTGATGCCACCCGAAGGCTGCAGGAACAGCAAATCATATTCAGCCTGGGAACCCTGAAGCCCAATGGTATCAATGTGGATTTCACAAGCTTCAAAATCTCCCCTCCCCCAACCGCATCCCAAAAACAGCCCAGCTCATCTCCACCTCCCTAACCTGTTCTTCCTCTCACCTATCCCCTCCTCCCACCTCAACCCAGCCCCCATCTCCTATCTACTAACATCATTCCGCCCCCTTGACCTGTCCGTCCTACCTGGACTGACCTATCTCCTCCCTGCCGCCCCACCTACACTCACCTTTACTGGCTCCATCCCCGCCTCTTCGACTTGTCTGCCTCCTCTCCACCTATCCTCTCCTCTATCCATCCTCTATCCGCCTCCCCCTCTCTCCCTATTTATTTCAGAACCCTCTTCCCCTCCCCCATTTCTGATGAAGGGTCTAGGCCCGAAACGTCAAGTTTTCCTGCTCCTATGATGCTGCTTGGCCTTCTGTGTTCATCCAGCCCCATGCCTTATTATCAAGGACTGAAGGTAAGCTGGAGTAACACCACCAGCGGCAATTGCTCCTCCATACAACTCACATTTCTTGCTTGGAAATAAAACCATACTTTATAAAAGTCAAATTGAAGAACTGCATATCAAAGACTGCAATGGATGCATGAAAACAAATGGACGGTAACTGCTCAAGAAGGCAACTCCAACGAGTTTATCAAAGATAAGAAGATATCAGAAGTAAATGCTGTCTGAGTCACCTAAACTCAAACATTACTAATGGTACTTCGAACACATTCACAGTTGCAGTCAACCTTGTCAGAATACTCCCAGTCAACTAGGCATAATGTTATATCATCAAGACACTTAATTTTTTTCTTAATAAATGTACTGTATTTATTGGTTCTGTACTTACTGCAGTTTTGCAAAAGCACTTTGTATTCTAAGGAATAGATTATAAAAGTTTGATTTTTTAAAAATAAAATCAACGATTTTTTTTCATGTCACTTCACTTGAATCACTGAAGGAATTAACAGTTCTGATTTTCTAACATTATTCAAGCATGCACGGGGGGCAAAGTCCGACTTCCATTCGCGAGAACGACAACCCTCTAGAATACAGAGAAAAAAAATTACAGGTTATTTATACCACACCTAATCATCTGCATGCCAATCTAGTTTCATGCAAACATTAGAATAAAACCTTAGTTCTCAGGTAGAAGTGAACGCTTTATTCTTCTCGGCAGTGATTGCTCATTGTTCCTCTCGACTGTTAATATTCACATCTTCCATATCAATCTACTTTTTACTCTCATAACTCCAACTGTACTCTAACCCCAAGATCTCTCTAAAATATTTTGCTAACACTTAAATTTATCTATCAGTTCATATACGTATATTTGCTGGCAGCATAATTCAGGGTATTATTGGTTTATCTGATGCAAGGACCACCTTATAATTGCTTACTGCTCGTGTTAGTTCATTTTACCTTAATATCTGAACACGTGTAACCTTCAACCTGTGCTTAGGGATATATCCAATAATTGCATCAAAAGTTGGTATTTTCTTTTCAGCTGCTAGAAAGTTCAATAAATGTGCGAACATGATTTTATACAAATGCACTGAAGCCAATCAACATTTAACTCCAAACTCACCCCCTGCTATTAATGGGTATCGTCTTCAGAAAACTCAAGAAAATATCTCTGTACTTGAATCTACCTGACAGAGGAAGCATGTAGCAAGAATGTTGATATTAATCTCCAGGGATCCATACAGAGATATAAATATCAATTATGAACATCGTGTGTGCAAATCATGTCTAAACAAAACTAGAAATTTTAAAAAAATCGTAGCAGATTGTGATGTTTGGAACATCTAAGTATGTGATAAATGACTGTTAACGGAACAAGTGTTAGTTAGTCAATATTATGTTTAGTAGCAATAACAATGACACTTTCATTGTTTAATAAAATGTGCAACATTGTTCCGTGTTGAGTTGTTTACCAATGTTCTCCCTTATGCCTTCTCTGCTTGTTAATGCTAGTAGCCACGAAATATTCCAGACTTCAGAAGTGGCAGAAATGCCTTGATGAATTTTACACCAGATCAGGTTCCACCTTTTTCGCGAGACTACCAATTCAAAATCTTTGCTGTACAAACCAGTTTCGCTGCATTTCTGTTTCCCTCATTTTGTGAATTAATGTTCAATGTTTCCAAAGATTATATGTATTTTTTGGTCACTGCTGCATTACCTCGAAATACAAGCAGACAATGAAATTCAGAAATTGTAAATTGCATACACAGAAGCAGACCATTGAGCCCATGATAGCCTAATATCTTGTTGGCCGTGTTTTAAGAATAGATTCAGTCTATTTCAGTTTATCAGTGCCTAAATAAGATATTATACATAACATATTCATGAAATCAACTTTTAATAAAGAGGAATGGATTTCTTCACCTATCACATTGCAATATTCTTTGAGAGAATAGTGTTCACATTTTTAAGAGTCCCTCTAAATGAGCAAGATGCACAGCAGAACCAGCAATTTGTAACCATAGCTTGCACTTGTATTACTGCAAGCAACAGACACTGCTATGTATAAAGTACAGTTCTGATTGATTTCACAAGGCTTTTGCTCTTAAAGTCGCTTTTTGTGAGAATTTTGCAGATTTGTAATTCGGTCGCTTTACGCATGCAACTAAAATAGACTTCAAATAGTCAGTCCCGAACGAGAGTGTCATAGAAAGTATTTTTCTTTCAGTTTGTAGATAGCTGTGTTAAATTAAATGTCATATTGCACTTCTTTTGGTTGCTAGAAGAATTTCTAAAAATTAGAAATCTCTTGCGATAGATCATCCAGAAATTGGAATACATTTCTCCACATCTACGCAAAAAATGTTGACCAATTAGACTGCAGTAAATCCATCTTTTGTCAAGTAATTTTATTTTCCAGGATATACGTGCAGCTGCACAAACTTATATCTCTGCGGGTAAACTAATTTCCTCTTCCCACGTGTCATTCAAATAAATTTACTTCTTTTAAATTAATGAATTTAGTAGTTAAAAGATTTAATGTCGTGTGTTGGTACAAATTGAAAGTAATATACCAACTGACGTCCACAAATCAATTTAATAATTGTTTAGGGTACTTTTTTTCGTCTCTCCTTCTGTTAAGTAAACTTTAATGATGAGATTTCAGCGGACGTCTCAACATATATTAGCATACTTAAACATCTCTGGGTGTACATTATATTTTCCCCACATTTCTATAGACAGAGTTTCTGACCATTTCAGATACGAGTTATGCTGTCTTTAATTCGATACCTACTCTGAAATCATTAATTAGGTTGTACTTGCTCCTATATCGCCACGTATTTGAATAGAGTTCAAACATGTAAATCCAGATTATTTATGCATATCAAAAATTGTAGTTATCATAACTAGAATGACGTTACTGATATGACATAGTCCCTTACATTCTGAAATTTAAATGTAACCTTGAATATCTCCTTGTTTGTTGTGTTGCTGCTATTGTTGATTACCGACTTGCATACCCACACCTGTGCTACGATGGAATTCTTTGGTCTCAAATTGACTACGTTGCCTGCTGCAGTGGACAAGAAGTGGACGCGATGTTAAATGTGCTGTGTCATTTGTCAATGATTTCCCAATTGTTTCATTCTACGGACTTGGCAAGGACTCAGCACACAAATAAAATGTCTTTTTGAACAATATCTGCAATTTTTAATTTATTAGACATTAAAGTCGCAAAATGACATGATTGAATGATATTGTCAAACATTAGATTTAATAGGTAGTAAAATTCAGCGAACAGACTATTAATTAGTGGGAATTTCATTTCTAACATGGTGATATTCACAATCTTACTTTTTCTGGTATTATGTTACATATCGATCGATTATTAGTAGATGTTAGGATACTATCCATTATTTCTATGTTTCAATTCTGTAACTATGTAAATCACTTTCTACTTTGTGACGTGATTTACCTTGAATGCTGAAAAAAAGGTCTTTACGTCTTTATCTGATACATTATCGCCATTTCCAATTCATTGAATAGCATGTGGAGCTATGTGCCCTCTGGTTAAAAATAAAACACACATGAAAACAGCTGATTTTTCTCTCTCACGTGAAAACTGCCGATCTTCTCTCTCCATCATAACTTAAGTACTTTAAACAGATTTCATCATGATCCCTAATCAGAAACATGTACATTGTAACTGAGTGCTAGAAGTATGCGTGCTTCCTTGGAAAATAATTATAATTATGCTCTATTA
Organism: Ginglymostoma cirratum; assembly: GCA_024137785.1. NCBI lineage: Eukaryota > Metazoa > Chordata > Chondrichthyes > Orectolobiformes > Ginglymostomatidae > Ginglymostoma > Ginglymostoma cirratum. The sequence continues at coordinate 2,171,087 of JAHRHZ010000141.1, read as the reverse complement.
AACATTTCCAAAAAAATGCACCTGGCTGCAACATTCCTCATTTTGATTGTATTTCAATTTCCAATATTCATGTCCATAACAACATAAAGTGAATATTTCTGTATGCCCAGAGATAGTAAGAACAGCCGATGCTGGAATCAGCGATAACACAGTGTGGGGGAGATCCTGGGCCTCCTCCAGTGTCACAATGATGCCACCCGGAAAATGAAGGAGCAGCCAACATATTCCACCTTGGGAGCCTAGGACCCAATGGTCTCAACGTGGACTTTACTAGTTTCAAAATCTCCCCACTCTCGACCTCATCCCATAACCAACCCTCCCTCTCATCCCTGCCTCCTGGATCTGTCTGTTTTCTCTCCCACCTATCCGCTCCTCCCACCTCACTGATTAATCCCGACCACCTGCTACCTGCACTCACATGTCACCATCCCACCTACTTTCCCCAGCCCCACCCCTTCTCTCTCTATTAATTTCAGAGCTTCCATTGCCCCTCCCCATTTGTGAAGAAGGGTCCCAACCCAAAACATCAACTTTCCTCTTCCTCTGATGCTATCTCCATCTGCTGTGTTTCTCCATCTCCACATTGTGTTATTTCTGCATTCCCAGTAGTTTTCTGTTTTAAAAGTTCCAGATTTGTGACATTTACTTATGAATTAGGATTGTCCTTCTTTTCCCACTCATTCCCCCCAAAAAAGAACGCACCCGTTTTCCCTCTGGAAGGCCTACTTGACGTCTGGCACAACATTGATTTCAACTTGCTTGAGCCTGCTGGATTTGCTAAAGAGACTTTTTTTTTGAAGATATTCACTTAATGATTTGTTACTTTCATTGTTTTGCATGTCTTTGCATAACTCTGCCCGTTATAACTTTATCATAATCCTTTGACTAATATTTCCCATTAGGTAACCATCTTCAAATATTATGAAATATATCAATTAATATTGACTAACTGTATTTGAATTCCCATAACAGTGGAATTCAATTTCATGTTGAAAACCTTACAAAGCAATCATTGAATATTTGAAATAAAAATGCCAGTAAGGTTACTCCTAATAATTGAATCAGTACTTTTACTGAACACATAACGATGCACAATATCAAATATTTAAGTAATTCGCAATGTCCCAACTCTGTCATCACCACATTCTGTGCAAAAATTACAGAAGTACACAATTGGCAGCAGTTGAACAAAAATGTTTGCAATACTATTTACAGTCGGAAACACAAAATAACTTGGCAATTTGTAATCCTATTTTGAACGATGCAATAATTTGCCCCTTTGTAGCTCGTTTTTCATATTAGACGTCGTCAGAATGATACCTCTGGGTTCTCAGCTATCTAAATTCCTTTCTAGGCATGCACAGTCTCAATTTCCTGAATGCTACCTCCAGCCATCTGACACGTTTTCTTCAAAGATGCAGCAATCTTTCAGAACTTGTTGCGGTCTGTTTACTTTTAGACAAACTGAAATCAAGCAGCAAACATACGTTTGACAATTTGACCATGTTTAGAAGTAGATACATAAACACGGAATTTTGAGGCCCTTGTGCTTATTTCCAGGTATTTGCATTTGGCTCGGACGAAAAGTGCTGTCAGCTGTCTTCTAGAAAAAGAAACCTTGACAGTAAGTCAGGTTTTCCTGATATTGAACAAAAGAAATCGAAGATTCATTAAGCATAATTTTAAAACTCAACTATTTTTACCTTTTTCCTTTTGGCTCTGACTTTGTTCTATGAAAATTGTAGTAAAGAAAACTTAGTTTATAAATTCTGCCCGAAAAATAATGACTCATTTCAATTATAGAGCTTAAACACTGACGAAATATTAAATTGTTGAATGTGCCTGCCGTCTGGATTAACCACGAAAGCACTATCATTAATGCTCTAGTTGATTTCAGGACTGCATTCGGGGCTCCAAGAATCTTCAAAAATAAACTGCTTGCAATGTGATAGACATTTGGGTCTCTGAATCTTGAAAAATTCTTTTGAATACTTGTTGCATTCATTCTGAAGGATAAATTAAAATTTTAGCATGATATCATTACAAAATGCTCTTCTTTGGCATTGGCAACAGTTTTTTTTCGAGAATTGTATGTGAAACAGGATTTTCGTTTCCTTTCATTGTTATTTTGTGGCAGTGGATTCAAAATAGCAGCATGTGTGTATCAAACCCATTGTTGACTGCATTGGAGTAATTGAATTGGATATTCTACATCCAGCTCGCAGTTGTGGTATGTATTCTTGAGCTCAAATCTCAACTATGAAAGGGTTTGGACATTTAATTATAAGACCATAAGACGGAGGTGCAGGAATAAATCGTTCAATCGCAATGCCTATGCAATCATATTCAATGTAATAAGGGTTCATTTGATAACTTTATAACGGTTAATTTATCAATTAAAGTTTTGGGCCTGAATTTACCCAATGTTTCTACTCGACGGCATAGAAATAAACTAATTATTATATAAATGGCTTACTAATGTTGGATTGGAAAATGAGATAATTTTATTGGTTCGTATGCGATAACTGAGCTGTTGATGAGACTCATGGACGAAATACACCAAGCCATTAGACAAGCTATAATTCCCACACTACACAGAGGGATCAAAGGGGACAACGTGAACACATCAGAGGAAAAAAAAATCAGATAAGCTCCAGAAAGACAAGAATATTATAACCCTACCAGCAGACAAATGGCACATTACCGTCATTATGAACAAACCAGACCACTTTAAGAAAACACAAGCATTGCTCACAGATACACTCACTTACCAATAGGTGCTGATGGACCCAACATCGCAGCTAGACAATAGGATCACCCAGGAACTGAAGGGACTGAAGCATGCAGGACAGATAAACAAGACGGACTCCATAAGAATGAAATCAGAAAACAAAACACACACCGCCCACGCTTCTCTGGACTTCCTAATGTTAGAAAACAAGACATCCCGCTCAGATCCATTGTTTCCCTGTCAGGCACACCTTCACACAAGCTGGCCAAGAGCCTACAACAGAGATTGAAGCACCTATTTGACGGACCACCCAATTAAATCCACTAAACCCAAGAAATCCTCAATACCCTGAATAACGTAAAAAAAAGATAAAAATCAGCAACGTCAAGGTTATATCATCCTTCGACATCACAGTTTTATTCACATCAATCGATATCCCACGAGCCAAAGAAACAGTCGCCACGTTAGTAGATGAAGCTACAATGCACACCAGCAGATCCAGCAGTAATGACAACATACTTAAACTACTCAACCTCTGCCTCACCACACACTTCATCTTTCATGGTCAAGTATACAAACAGATAAACGGTACACCAATGGGGTCACCCATCTCTGGAATCTTTGCAGAAGCATTCCTACAACGACTAGAACACACCACACTCCCCTCAAACCAAACTGTGGATCTGGTTTATAGATGACCCATTTGTCATTATTAAACGCAACAAATTAGAAGAGACTCACCACATCATCAACAACGTATTCGCAGTGATTAAATTCTCAAGGGAAGAAGGTAACACAATCAATTCCCATTTGAGGACGTTATGGTTGAGTGTATGAGCAAGGGGAATTACCAACCTCATTATGCAAAAGAGTAAACCACACTGATCAAATTCTCGACTTCCACAGTAACCACACCAACGTCCACAAACAAAGCTGCATTAGGACACTATTCAAACGGGCCATGACGCATTTCAAGACTCCAGAACTATGCAGGAAAGAGGGAGAAAACTTTAAAAACTCATTGCTTTGAGCAGATATCCCTACAACTTCATCTGTAGGTGCCTGCTAAATGGATAACAACAGGAGGACACAGTACTGCCTAATACATTGGTCACATTGTCCTACATCACGAACATATTGAAACTGACTACAAGATTCCTAAGCCCACGTGGAATCGTGGTAGCACAAAACCCCACATCCATTCTACGAGAAGCATTCACAGGAATAAAAGATCCCATTCCCATAACATGCAGAACAACATGGTTTACAGAATACCATGCAAAACTGCCACAAACATTACTTCAGACAGAGAGGAAGGAAATCAGCGATCAGAATACATCAACGTCAGCCAGCAGCAAAACGGCACAACAAACTTTTCTTATTGTCAGTACACTCAGGTAATGAAAGCCATCAGTTTTACTGGGACAAGGTAACCATAGTAGCCCAAGCCAAACAAAGACACACACGGGAATTCTTCGAGGTAAAGTTATCTGCCTGTAATAGAATCAACAAAGATATGGAATTGGCCCCTGTATACAAACCCATACAGATTAAAATCTGAAATGACTCTACTCACTATAACAGACTAGAAATTATAAATTCCAATCCTTGCTTCATCTGAGGCCTCACTGATGATGTCACCTAGACTGGTGATGAAACATATGAAAGAAAACAAACCAGCTCGGCGAGCAAGTCAACAACCTCAAAATTCAAAAATTTTGTTAAAATCATAAGAAACAAATTTTAAAAATGCATATTATCTCGGGCAAATTCACACTTTAAAACATTCCTCTATTTATTTTATTCGTTCTCAGATGAGTAGATAAGGTGTTGGCTCATTGTCAACATTTCTCCATTTTTCCTATGTTTATCGGGCCTATGTGAATATTCTAATGGTCAGGGATTTCGTATACTTAATATACCTAATAATGCATTGGGTTTTCATTATTGAGCTGAGACATCAACAATCAGGTTCCTATTCTCCACTCGACATTCTTACTGTCCAGTATTGGGCTGTATTGACAATTGTGCAATTACCTGTTTCTTTCAACGAGTCCTTCAGCTTAGATATTTCTGAAAATAGATGCAGAGGAGTATTCGTGAAGTGCTTTACATTCTTCTTTCGTTCCTTAAGTATGTAATGTGCAGTTAAAAGTACTAATTTATTTTCTGCTTGCGATTGGATTGATTTCCGATTTAAGGGTGGGAAACTTTAGTAGCATAATTCTATATTTTGGAGGGGAGAGTGTCGGAGCTTCCACGTATGTAACACCATTTTTATTCTGCATTCAAATTACTTTGAGATATGTTGAGGCAACGCGTTACAATACATTTCATGACAATAGAAGTAACTTTGCATTGAAGTATCGGGTTGATTGCACGTCACACAGAAAAAAAAAAACTCTCAGATGAATTCGAATTCAGAATCCATTCTACATATTAAAATGAAATGAATATTACCAGATTTGTACCTTTCAGATTTCAATGAGAGATAGTAAAATAGATTAAAACCTCAGCTAATCGATTGTAAAATTTCCAAGGGCATTGAGCAGTAATCAGATCCAAATATTCCACTTGCAGTATTTCTTAATCCATTTTATGTAATGTGACTTTTCCATTAGGTCACTATTTGTTATTCATCTTGAGTTGTCATTAAGAATTAGGTGTGGGTCCATAAAATGGTAATGCTGTATTCCAACTTGTAAATATACTCTCACAATCCATTCAGAAGAAACATCGACATGTTCAACACAACATAATCGAGGAAAAGCAAAATAATTCGCAGTTATCATGCACTGGACCATAGAATGCCAGTCTATCATGCAGATGATCTTGGAAGTAATTGTTTTTTGGTGTTTTGTAGGATATGCACTCGTTCAAACAGTGCAACCATCGCTGACACACACTAAGTTACATCTTTCATATTGTGCATAAACATTTGCAAAAATACTGATTAATTTTGAAAAAAAGAAACAGGCTTTAAGGGGAAATCACGTAAACCTAAATCCATAAAGAGTTTGAAGAGATAAAAAAATGCAGAAAGAATCATGAAGCGTTTGTAGAGGGCAAGCAGAAAAAAAAACTGTCACAAGCATAGCAGGTAACAAGAGGGCACAGTTTCAAGAAAACTGACAAAGCAAAACCATAACTTTTTTTTTAATGGGAAGACGTTTCCACGTGGAGACTGATTATGATCAATAACAGCGGTGAATTCTACACATTCTATTATTTACAGGGATTGCATCAGTATAAATGTGCAAATAGAAGCATGATTCAGATATTGACATTTCGGAAAGATACTTAGCTTGCAATTAATCAGAGCAATAAGCTGCATGCTTGGAAGATAATTTAAGGAGACATTACTAATCTGGAAGAAAGTATTCCATTAGGAGCAGTTGTTTGAGTGGAATCAGAGTTATGAAAAATAACCATGGAAAGCAGGAAGATAAAGGTTCCATTGGGAAAAGATATTTAATCTCATACGAAGTGTATTTATTTTAAAAAAAATCATCGGAAATAGCTCTTCCAAAATAAGCATATCCCAATTGCAATGTGGCGAAGGTGGGGATAATTAAGAAAGAGAAATTAAAATATCATTGCGCAATATTCCTTTCACAAAGAAGAAACAAAGGCTTCGGTTGGAATTTAAGTGCACACCACATGTTGTAATACTAAAAATAATAATTTAAAAAAAAGCAGGACAGCTATGGTGCCACAGAATTGCAATCAACAACACATTGAAATAGAATCATCGTGCCATAAGATATAGAAGCAGAATTAGACCCATCTCTGTCCATCGAGTCTGCTCCATCAATCGATCAAGGTTGGTAATTGTCTCAACCGAATTGTCCTGACTTCACCATCTAACTCTTCATCCCTTTGCTTATCAATAGTCTAGCTACCAAGGCCTTACATGCATTCAATGAATTGGCCACAACAGCCCTCTGTGGCAATGATTTCTACAAATTTCCAACCTTCTGACTGAAGAAATTCCTTACACATTTCTAGTATGTCCACACTTCATTGTAATACTGCTAGTCCCTTCACTCCTGGCTGTGTCATTGAGTCCAAATCTCTTCATCTAGTGGAAACATTCCCCCACGTCTACTCCATTCAGGCCTTACATTATATTACACAGTAATAATCAATGAGATTCCGCCTCACTAAATCGTATACTCAACCAAAGTCTTTACTACTCCGCACATGACAACTCATTCATACCTGAGGTCTTCTGCAATTCGTCTAATGGTAGCTTATGTTTCCTCTGATAAGGGCGTAAAACTTATCAGAATATTCCAAATTCAGTCTTACCAGAGCTTTATACAGCTTCAACAACATCTCTCTCCCTTTTCTTCAAGATCATGTAAATGAATGCTGACATTGCATTTGCCTACCTAACTGCCATCCAATCCATATGACAACTTTAAGAGATGACTTAACAAGGACTCCTAAGCCCCTTTATTCTTCAGATCTCCGAAACCTTTCCCCATTTAGAAAACTGTCTACACGTCTTATTCTACTACAAAAGTGCATAAACACAAACCTAGCAACATTGCTTTCCACCTCACACTTATATGTCACTTTCCTAACCTATCCAGGCACCACGGTCTGTCCTCCCGTCTACTGTTTGTATCATCTATAAACCTGGCCACAATGCTCTCAGTTCCTTAATCTGGATCAACAATGTATAACGTGCTTTGGTCCTAACACTAATACCAATCAACTCCACTTGTCATTGGCTGCAATTTATCCTCATCTTTGTTTTCTACCCGTCAGCCTGTCCCCTATCCAAGTCATTACCTTGCCCCTAATACCATGGGCACTTATCTTATTTCACAGCCTTGTGAGTAGCACCCTGTCAAAGTCCTGTTGATAATACAAATGTATCACTCCCACTGGCTCTCCTTTATTTAATTTGCTTGTTACATCCTCAAAGTATTCAAAACGATTTACCAAACCTTACCTCCCCTTAATGAAATCATCGGACTCAGTCCCATTTTGCCATATAATTCTAAGTACTCCACAATCTCATCCTTAATAATGTAATCTAAAAGCTTACCAACGACTGCAGTCAATCTAATGTAGTAATCATTTATATTATTTTGCTTCCATCCCTTCTCAAAATGAAGTTTTACTGGCATGTATGTGGGTGGGGTGGGGTTGGGGAGGTAGTGCATGCTGATCCATTTAAGAGAATAGGTCAAAGTGAGCAAGGCAGGAGGCTTGGGTCTATCTAGGTCTGATTGTTTAGCTGTAAAAACATACAATGAGTTGACCTGTCTCAAGTGCTACAAGCCGACTTCATGGACTATTGGTAAACAATAAATTGACCTAATCATATCAACCTACTGACGAGGTTGATTCATAGTAAACTACCTGTGCCTTACTATAATTCTGGGAAAGGAGTGATCTGTTGGAACTTCGTTCAGACGATGGAAAGCGTGATATTGCGGAGGTAGAACGGTAGATTTGCGAGAAGCCAATTAAAAACATCGAGGGAAGCAGTCATGATGGAATTCACGTTTCAGTTACTGCCACAGGAAAAAAGTGTGCTAATTGGACAACTGGTCGAGAACAATTATTGCAAGGGTTCATAGGCTGCAGCCAACGGTTGAAAAGGGGAAAATTCAACCGGGAGCCGACTGAAATTGTTGCAGAGATCGTCACTGAGGATATTCGGGGTGCCATCAACTATTACCTGCCTGGAGTCAAGTGGCCAGAAACATTCCTGTACATGGAAAAAGCCATTCGAATACCAATTTGGAATGATGGCATCATGTAACGAAGAGACAGGAAGTTGGGCTTTGTAGCCCTCCTATTTTGATGCTTGTTTGAGGGCAAACAGAGTGGCTGAGGACTTAAGGGTACCCGTTGCTTTCTGTTCCATTGGAAATAAGATTCACAATCATTAGGAATCTGGTACAACCAGTGAAGCTCCTGGGGATGATCTTTTAAGCAGTATGTGAAGAAGAAAAGGCAGTTAAGGTACTCCATATAGGCGCAGAAGTGCCCTTGATACCCTAATCAGTCGAGAAGGAATAGATAAGGGCACTGTTATTGAAACCTGCCAAGATTATGCCGCGGAATAACAGTTACCAAGTGGTGCTATTAAACGGCTACGTACCAACGAAAGTACATTTAGGGATGACTGTGCAGAATTGCTAGTATGTGTGTTAAAGGATGAATGAAGTGCACTATTTTTATCCTCCTGGTTACAAACGTTAAACTTGAATTTGGGCGCGTTTAATCTGCTAACAGGTTTAAACTTGAGTTTGCAACAAGTCCTGGAAACAAGGTATTGAAATGTCGACAAGTGAAACCTGCAAGAAAGGAGAGGAAATTAAATTACAACTAAAGCTGCAGGCTCTTCTGAGAAATCTGAATGTGAGTCCAGTATTGTGCCACATTCTGCAATTGTCGGTGAATCTGGGAGCGCTGGCTTTGCAGGCGCCTTCCTTTTGGCATCAAATCAGCATTGGCTCAATTCCAGAGGACCAGATCCTAAATTGGTTGCCTGTAGTCCAATATTATTGGTTTAATATTTTAGTCATTGGTTCTCAAAAGAGGAGAATTTCAGAAACCTCGACTGAAATCTAAAAGCTTTCAAGATCATGGTCAGCAAGTACAAAGGGTGACGTGTGAGGTTATTCTTTGGGTATTCCAAGGCGGGCAAGAAGAGTATTGGAGTTCATAAAGGAAACGCCTAGGCCAAAAATTGTCATAGTTCTTGCGACTTGTCAGTTATTATGACAAGTTGGTCTTGGGTCTGACAAAAGCAACAAAATCCTTGAATAAATTCATAGATTTAGATAGTACAGAAGCAGATACTTCGGTTCAACTCCATGCCTACAAGGTATCCTAACTGAACTAGTCCTGTTTGCCTGTTTTTGGCCCATTGTCATCTAAACCTTTCCTATTCATATACTGTCCAAATGTTTTTTAAGTGCTGTAATTATATCCAACTCAATCACTTTCTCTGGGAGCTCATTCCATACACACACCACTCATGTGAAAATGTTGCTCCCTCAGGTCCCTTTTTAAATCTTTCCCTTCTCACCCCAAATGCAAGCCGTCTAGTTTTGGACTCCTGCACATCTCGAAAAACAGATTGAGCATTCAGATTCTCATGCCTCTTATGATGTTATAAAAGTCGATAAGTTCACCCATGTCTCCACCCACAGCCCATGAAATTCCAGTGAATAAAAATGTCCCAGCATATCCAGCCTCTTGTAATTCAAACCCTCAGTCCCAGCAACATCTCTGTAATTTGTTTTTTCTCTACGTTTTCTATTTGCCAACAACCTTTCTACAGCAGGACTACATGAACTGTGTGCGGTATTCTAAAAGAGGTCTCACTAATGTATTAGACAGCCACAGAATGATGTCCCCAGTCCTGTACTCAATGCTCTGAAGAATAATAGCAAGTGTGTCATCGCCCTCTCTATCTGTGACAGCACTTTCAATGAACTATGGACCTGTAGCCCTATGCCTTCTGTTTAACCACGTTCCCTATAGCCCAACGATTAATTGCATAAGTCCTGCACTGGTTTACTTTAACAAAATGTGATATCTCGCACTTACCTTAAGTAAAGTCCTTCTGCCACTTCTCGGCCCATTGGCCTATCAGGACAAAGCCTCACTGTACTCTTTGATAACCTTCGTACAAGTCCATTATACAACCAATTTTGGAGACATAGCAGAAATACTAATCGTGCTTACTCTATTCTCACCTAAATCGTTGATATATATAATGCACAACAGTTGACCCAAAGAACTGATACTTGCACACATCACTTTTGGAAAGGATTGTCGTGGAACTGGACACTTGATTGCGAGGATATTTACCAGAAGGTGAAGCAAGGCTTAAAACGCTGGAGCTGTTGACTCATTTTGGACCGAACTTACCACTGGAGTTAATATTTGACGTCTGGTCGACTGGTGTTGGCGCTGTACCACTGTGCATTTTTCTGAATGCAGAGGAAAAACCCATCGCCTTGAAATCGAGGCCACAATGCAGTTAGAAGGGTGTTACTAATGATTGAAAGACATTCTCAGCGTTACTTTGCAGCAGACACTTTGTGCTGCTGAACGGCTAGAGGCTTCTAACCTCGACGTTTGGCCAACATATATAGAGAACATTAATGCAGGATGAAATAAAAACCGAAATTGGTGAAAAAAACTCAACAACTCTGGCAACACATGTGGACAGAATGGTGATAGGACGACGGCAGACAACAGCACTGGATCTGTCAGTTCACTCATCTGAAATCAGATACCCGCAAGTGGCGAAGCAGAGCAATACAGTTGCTTTATCAAGGCTATCACAACCGACGAATGCTGATGTTCCCAACCGGGACATGAAAGTTATGGAATTTTGACAGGAAGTCAAGACAGCATTGTCGGCAGATCAGCTTCAGGGCGCTGCAGAATGACACGGTTTTAAGCCAAATAGTAGGCCCAGTATGTAGAGTTACCACCAGACGTCAGAACCGCTCAGAAATATGGCTTTATCTTTCGAGGTGGGTTTTGTTCACAATGAATGGCTATTTGATGTGGGAAATGAGGCTTCATATTCCAATCCGTAAAGAGGTGAGTTACTGGAGCAAGTGTACGACAGGCACCTCGGCATGGTATGAATGAAAGAAGCAGTCAGGAACTATTTTTGGTAGATGAATGTGGACTCTGGGATTAAGGGAAAATCTGTATCATCTGAAATCTGCAAAACAGTAAAGTACGCACCGCCAGAGCCGTCTCTTCAAACATGGAAATGGCCTCTGTCACAATAGCAGCGAATTCACATCAATTTTGCGAGTCCAGTAGATGGGAAGATACTACAAATAGTCGTGGAAGCTCAGTCGAAGCTACCCATGCTGACAGTTATGAAGTCAGTCTGAATTGAAATTAAAAAAAAAAAAAAAACTGGATCAACTGGAGGAAATATTTACCAGGTTTGGGATACCTGGAGAGTTTGTGAATGAGAATTGTCCACGGTTTGTGTTGAAGGAGTTCAGAAAGTACATGGGATCATAGAAGCAGACAGAAGAGATTGTCACCATGTTACCAGATGACAAAAGACCAAGTGGGGAAAGTTATAGAGACCTGGAAGCAAACTTTAAACCCGCCCCAGTGGTGCAGAGTTCTTGTTCGCTAAGAGAGCAAAACAAAAATAAAAACGCATTGGCATGTATCATAACAGGCCATATGGCAACGCAGTATGCTCGCTGGTATTTATAATAGTCAACCGCCAGCTCAGAACCATGCCTGACTTTCTGGAGGTGAAAGAGACAAGAGAAATAGTCAAGTAGAATCAAGTCAGATAGTTGGTCAGAAGGCTGGAACCTCAAAGGTGACGATACTACAAAAAAAGAGAGCCTGTCTTGGGCAGAAATGAGCTTTTTCGTGAATAATGGAATCCAGCAACTTCGGAGGCTCAAACATGACCGTTATTGTATATGGTTCAGAGCAGGGGTGAGTTGCTTAGGTGGAGTATCTGCACTTAAATGGGGTCACTACACCTCACAAATGGAAGGATATTACTGAAAAGTCAGAGTCAGATTAAAATGGAACTTGTGGTGTCGACTGAGTATGTGTCTCCGTGCCAGTGTTGGTGATACTGCAGCAGGTGATGGCAACATCACAGAACAATAACGGCAAAAGTGACAGTAGCAACTTGCAGAAGCCTGAAAGACTACACTAGAAATTTCTACTGAAATCTTCATCAACTGGGACAGTGGGTTGAAGAATGGTAGATATATGTTAATTTGGACAAATAGAAGATGTTGAAATTTAGTGGGTCAAAACAGCGTGAGACTTATACAGTCACTGGTAGGTTCCTGGGCTGTGTTAGAGAACAAAGAGACCTAGGGGTACGGATTCATAGATCTTTGAAATTAGTATCAGAGATAGACAGCAGGGTGAAGAAGCTTTTCTGCATGCTTGCTTTCAGCGGTCAGAGCATTCAGTAGAGGGGTTGGGAAGTCTTCTTACAGCTGTAAGAGACTTTGTTGAGGCCGAATTTGAAGTATTTCATGGTCGATCTACTGTATAAAGTATATTATTAAACTAGAATTCCTAGGATGCTGCCTGGACTGAAAGGTTTGTGTTAGAAGAAGAGGTTCAATAGTCTGGACCTTTTTGTTTTTCATTTTCCCCTGCAGCTTAGAGTGACGGGTGACCTTATGGATGTCTAAAAAAGTCATGAGAAGCAGAGATAATGTAGCTAGCGAACAGCTTTTCCCATTGCTAGGGGAGTCGAGAACAGATTAGAGGCCATAGGTTTAAGTTCAGGTGGAAGGATACAAAGGGAATAGAGGGACACTTTCACAATAAAGTGGGTGACTGCTTGGAATGGGCTGTCAGACGGAGTCGCAGAAATGAGTACAATTTTGTCATTAAATAAAATAGGTAGTTACTTGGATGGAAAAATTATGAAGGGATATAGAGTGATAGAGCACGAAAGCAAATATTCAGTCCAACCAGTCCATGCTGAACTTAATCCCAAACTAAACCAGTACCGTTTGCCTGCTCCTAGCCCGTATCCTTCCAAAGATTTCCTATTCATATATCCATTCAAACGTTTCTGAAATGTTGTAATTGTACACGCATCCAGCACTTCATCAGAAAGTTCATTCCACACGTGAACTACTCGCTATGTAGAAAATGCCTCTTAAGTCTTTAGTTAAAATCTCTCTCCTCTAATCTGAAAATTGTGCTCCAGATTCTTGAACTTCCAATTCTTAGTTAAAAGACAACTACCATCAACTCTATCTATACCTTTCATCATATTATAAACTCCTATCAGGTCACCTATCAACATCGTATGTTCCAAACTATTCAGCCTTTTCCAATAACTGAAACCTTCAATACCAGACAACATGCTGGTAAATCTCTTCTGAACCTTCTCCAGCTTGAAAATACCCTTTCTATAACTGGGCGACCAGAACTGGATGGAGAGGAAAGACATCATTAATGTACTGTGGAACCTCAACATAAAGTCCGAACACCTATACCCAAAAACTGAGCAATGATGCCAAACGTGCTAAATGCCCGTTTAACCATGTCGTCTGTGGGTGAAGCAATATTTAATGAATTCTGTGCCTGTACCCCTAGGTCCCTCTGCTCTGCAACACTACCCAAGGTGGTACCATTAATTGTGTACACCGTACTCTTGTTTGTTTTCCCAAAATGCAATAACTTGCATTTATCCAGATTGCACTTCATATGCTAATTTTCATTTGCCAAAGATCCGTTTGAAATCTTTGAAACCTTCTTCGCTGTCTACAGTGTCCTTAATTTTGATGACATCCACAAATTTACTAACCATGTCTTTTACATTCTCATTAAAAATTATTTATATAAATGACAAACAAAAGACTACGAAGAACTGATCCCTATGGAACACTGCAGGCCACAGGCCTCCAGTCCGAAAATTAACCCTCCACAATTAAGTTCTGTTTACTGCTGTTACGACGATTCTGTAACCAACTGGCAAGCTCACTCTGAATATGTGACCTAACTTTACTAATTAGTCTACCCTGTGGCACCTTGTCAAAGGCTTTACTAAAATCCAAATAAACAATGTCCACTGGTTTATAATCATCAACTTTTTTTGGTAACTTTCTCAAAAAACTCAATCAAGTCTGTAAAGCAAGGGTTTGCTCAAATACAACCATGCTGACTGTCCCTAATCAATTGTTGCCTCTCTAAATGTCCATAAATCGTGTCTTTTACAATCACCTCCAACAATTTACCCACAACTAAAGTCAGACTCACAGATATATAGTTCTTGTTTTCTCCTCACAATCTTTCTTAATCAAAAGTACAACATTAGACAACCTCCAGTCATCAGACCCCCCATCTGTAGTTATAAATGAAGCAAATATTCATGCAAGGGATACCCTAATTTCCTCATTTATTTCCCAAAAGCTGTTGGGATGCATTTGATCTGTTACTGGAGAGTCATCCACCCTTACATACTCTAAGGCCTCCCGAACTTCCTCCTCTGTAATGAAAATTGTTTTTCAAATCTCAACGTTTATTTTTCTGCATTTTCTGGACTCCATTTCTTTCTACAGTGCATTAGAAAAAAGAACTGACGCGAAATATTCATTTATATGTCTCCCATCTCCTGTGGTTCAACACAAAGAAGACCTTGTTGATCTTTAAGAGGCCAAAATACTCTCTCTCGTTACTCTTTTGCTCGGAATGTATTGTAGAATATCTTTGTATTATCTTTAACCTTATCTGCCAATGCTATTCTCATATCCCCTCTTTGCCTTCGCCTTCCTGCTTTCTCTCATAAGAATGCCCCTACACTCTTTGTATTTGTTAAGAAATTCAATTGCACGAATTTGTGCATATCTAAAAAATAGAGTTTTCTTATTCTTGACTGGAACCTCAATATCGTTATTTATGATTTGTTTCTTAATCATACCGAACTTAAGCTTCACTCCAACAGTAACAAAATACTTCTAACCTCATGTTATCATTGTCTTGAACGCCTCTTCCTTGTCAGATGCCCATTCATCTGTGAACAATCTACTCCAATCAACTTTTGACAGTTCATTTCATACCAAAAAGAAAGCTTGCCTTCCTCTAATTAAAAACTTTGACGTTAATAAAAGTCTAATCCTTTCTCCACAACCATTTTGAAACTAATAGAGTTGTGATCGCTGGACCCAAGGTGTTCCCACACTTTTGCTTCCATCTCCCGCCAGGCGTTATTGCCCAAAAGAATGTCTAGTTTTGTTCCTTTTCTAGTAGAAGCGTCCACATATTTATAAAGAAAATTTTCCTGAGCACACTTGACAAATTTGTCACTATCCAAACCTTTATTATTATGGTAGATCCATACAGTGTTTGGAAAATTATGATCCCATCAGTAAAATCTTATTATGCTTATATATCTGATATCTTCCTGCATATTTGGACCCAACAAAGGACAAATGCGACTGGTTTAATTGTGAAAAGTGAATTGTATGAGTAAGTTGGGCCAACGGGCCTGTTTCCATGATGTAGATCATTATGACTCCATGAACAAGAGGTGGTCATCTCGAAACCCCCGTGTCCAAAGACAATAATCATGTCATAATAATGGAAGTTATGGAAGCAATGGTTTGCATGTGAAGGGAGAGTGGTCACTCTCGTATGTTTTCCATGTTTTGTAAATGTTCATGACAGTGTGCATTTGTTGGCCAAGATGCCTGTATAGCATTGACAATTGTTGCAGACATGTTCAAAAACAGGAGGTTTTGAAATAAGGGGAAAATTGTTCTGTATGTAGTTTGGAATGTGTCCTGCCCATCTAATAGAGTTTGTCAGGTAACAAGATAGAAGCCTTGAGTCAGCCTCGGTCTGACTGCGTATCTGCAAAGAAAGATAATGAATTTCTCCTGGTTCAAGTGCGACAGGCTTACTTCCTGGTCTATTTACAATTTACAAATCGACCAATATGCAACAGCTATATTAGCCATTTTCAAGTTGTCTCGGAGCCTACAAGACGCCAGAGATTCCTTAGAAATCACCACGTATTCTACCACGACAATATCTGTTTCATATTTAGCAACTTCGCTCAGAAAATGTTTGTTTTTTTTTATGTGTGTGCACGTATCTGTTTTCTGTTTTGTAAATCGAACAAATACGCCTGTAAACTAATTAAGGAATTTCAAAATATGTTCCCATTTGGAAACAACTAGCATTGAATATCCCCTGAGAACATATGCCTCAGCTGTAGCGATAATGTCCTCATACTCCATGGAGACAGACAGACACACACACACACACATACACACACACGCGCGCACACACACACACACGCACAGATTCATATGCTCGTGTTAAGGCTCATGGTACAACAAATCAAAAGAATGTCTACCATTTTATCTTTACGTAAATGTACACATCAAATTCAGTTGTGTATTTTACTTTGTAAAGTCATTCATGTGGCTCATTGATTTTCTAAGCACTTTGTAACAAATTGATTTGTTACAAAAATTCTGTACACTGTTCCTGAAAAATAACAGCACTGCCTGGAATCTTCCACTAAATTTCAATAGCATTCCATTCTTCATCTCGTAGATCGATATCACATTATCGCTAGACTGCTTTTGCAGATAAATGTTTGCCACTTTTTATGTGGTTTACCTGATGTTGTTTTCTCCAGATCAGATTCTGTAGGGAATGAAAAATAACAACTTGTTTTCAGCCTGACAAATAATTTTGTTACAATAACGTAAATAGCAAAATATTTTCTTGAGGCAACTGGTAATCCATTGTTCTGAGTAAATCCTTCTCACATGCATGAAAAGAAGTAATAGTACTGCATAAAACGAATGTGCAAGTAACTTCTGGAAAAGAGCAGTGCTTAGAAATCATTTTAAATTGGAAGACAGTTGTCACTTAGTCAGTACTGCTAAAGGGATTGCTGTTTCTCTGCAGCCTCTTCATTTATTCTGAGGTCTCACATCGTAGTTCTGACACTGATGCAAGGTGTTGCGTTGAAATATTATAAAGACGATTACGCACACATGCAATGCTGTACAGCTATTCTATTTCTCGAAATGTTCTCAGAACCTTTATTAATTTTACATCAAACAAAGTAGAAAAATGCATTCAGGACATCACCGTTTGGTCTTGAACAAAAAATAAACCTGTTTATCAATGTAAGAACAGCGCTTGAACGCACAGATTTCCTGATGAATGAAAACAAGCCAATCTATACATACAGAGATAATAGGAACTGCCGACGCTGGAGTCTGAAATAACAAGGTGTAGAGCTGGATGAACATCTTCTTCAGAAATAGGGGAGGCGAAGGGGGCTCTGAAATAAATTGGGAGTGGGGTGAGGCGATGATAGGAGGTGGATAGATAAGCATACAGGTGGACAGAAGACAGATAGGTCAAGGTGGCGGGGATGAAACCAGTAAAGGTTGTGTGTAGGTAAGGTGTTGGGATGGGGGTTGTTCAGTGAGGAGAGAGGGGCGGGTAGGTCGGAAGAAGACAGGCAAGTCAAGGAGGCGGGGATGAGGCTACTCGATAGGAAGTGTGGGGTGAGAGTCGGTCAGTGAGGTGGGAGGAGCAGATGTGTGGGAGAAAACACGGACATGTCAAGGAGGCGGGGAAGAAATGGTCTGGTCTTGGGATGAGGTCGGGGGTGGGGAGATTTTGAAGCTTGTGAAGTCCACATTGAGACCATTGGGTTGCAGGGTTCTCAAGCGGAATATGAGGTGCTGTTCCTCCAGCCTTCGGGTGGCATCGTTGTGTCACTGGAGGACGCCCAGGATGGACATGTCATCCAAAGAGTGGGAGGTGGAGTTGAAGTGGTTCACGACAGGGAGGTGCTGTCGTTTGTCACAAACCCAGTGTAGGTGCTCCACAAAGCAGTCTCCAAGCCTCTGCTTGGTTTCTCCGATGTAGACGAGGCCACATCAGGAGCAGCGGATACAATATACCACATTAGCAGATGTGCAGATGAATATCTGTTTAATGTGGAAAGTTTTATTGGGACCTGGGATGGAGGTGAGGTGGGAGGTTTAGGGGCAGTTGTAACACTGCCTGTAGTTGCAGGGAAAAGTGCCGGGGTGGTGTCACTATTGGGGAGTGTGGAGCGGACAAGGGAGTCATGGAGAGAGCCACCCTCCGGAAGGCAGATAAGGGTGGGGAGGGAAATATATCGTTGGTCAGATTGCAGGTGGCTGAAATGGCAGAGAATGATGTGTTGATTCTGAAGGTTGATGGGGTGATACGTGAGGACACCGGGAATTCTGCCTTTGTTGTTATTGCGGGGAGTGGGTATGAGAGCTGAGTTGTGGGAAACACGAGAGATGTGGTCGAGGGCGTTTTCAACCACTGTGGAGGGGAAATTGTGGTGCCAGAAAAATGAGGACATCTGGGATTTCTGGAATGGAATGCCTCATCTTGGGAGCAGATACGGAGGAGGCGAAGGAATTGGGGTTTGGGGATGGCATTGCAGGATGTTGGGTGAGAGGAGGTGTATTCTAGGTATCTGTGGTAGTCGGTGGGTTTGAAATAGATATCAGTTTCCAGGTGGTTACCAGAGATAGAGACAGAGAGTCCAGGAAGGAGAGGGAGGTATCAGATATGGTCCAGGTGACATTCAGTTTGGGGTGGTAGGTGTTAGTAACGTAGATGAACTGTTCAAGCTCTTCATGGGAGCATGAGGCGCCGCCGATGCAGTCATCAATATATTGGAGGAAGAGATGGGGATGGGGACTGTGTAGCTGCGGAACAGGGAATGTTCCATGTATCCTCCAAAGAGGCAGGCAACGCTTGGGCCCATGCAGGCAGGAAATCATGCCATGTCTGTAGGAAGTGGCAGAACAAAAGGGGTGGTCATGTGCACCCGCATGGGCCCAAGCTATGTCTGCCTGTTTTTAGGATACGTGAAACATCTGAAACCTTACTTGCACGCTACCTAAAATCTGCAACCAAGCCCAAGACCCCTAAAAAAATCAATTCTGTTGCATTAAGCTTGGTGTACAATACAACTCCATAACCTTCCTGTCGCTCTTCGAATCTTGCACTTTGAGATTTCAGTGGGACAGGAGTTCTCATAGGAGAGGGTTCTATCTTCCGCATGAAACGCTATAAGACCTGAAATTTGGGCTCAGCGTGTTGCGAAGTTGCAATGGTCAGTGATGGTGCTAGTTATATCGTCTTACACAGTGTGGAAATAATGGGACTGATGAAATTGTAGAAAGAGCAAGGTTCTGCAGCTTGAGAAGATTGATTTTTCCAGTCATTCCAGAAGATTACTTGGTCTGGGGCAAGGTATGTGGGACCTATTACTGCCCTGCAGAATGACTTCTGATTCACAAATGGAGCAGTGACGTTTGCTTACTTTGGAAAAAAAAACTCTCCTATTGCGTGTGTGCAACTGTTTCCGTGGAAATAATATTTTGGATCATGGCTAGGAACGTGCAAGGGCTCACTGTGTACAATAGATGATGTTTCAGAGTTGTCAGTACCATGATTAAAACGCCCATTTTTTTAAAAAAAAGTTTTTGTTGAGGTCCAAACGTTGACTATGAAAGAAGGATGCAATAAAGCCCCTTATTTTCAAATCAACGACCTCACAGAGTTTGTATGACGGTTTTAGATCAAGTGGGTTTCAGCATAGTGGCTATCAAGCTCAAGTTGCCAGTTTTTATATGCCATTTATATGCATCAGAAGACTGCATTTTGACGAAATTCCTTGTCACCGAAACTCAACCTCGTGGAAAGGATCCAAAAATAATTCAATATCCATTTTTCTGTTCCATTCTTACCACAAATGCCAACACATAAGCATGATGATTCAGTTTTCTGTGGTGAAACAGTACAGCCATCATCGGAAATGTTCAATGTTGATAGATTGAGGATGGGTTGCCAAACTAGGGCATGTCATTCCAGTGAAACCCCACTCTTGCCGTCTCAACTATAATGGGAAATTGCATCTTCAAAACTACAATGAGATGAATATGCATTGTGCACCAAAAATACCAAAAGAATCTTGGATCACACATTGTTATCAAAAATACAGTAGAATTGTGTGGTATACAATAAAGGGATGATAAAAACAAAATTGTAAAAAACCCAACGTGTGTATTTGAAGTGTGTCTTCTAACTTAGCAAAGACTTCACTCAAATATCACAGTGCAGATGTAGCAAGGCTAAATACAAATATCATCATTGAACCACTCTGAAGCCTTGAAGCATTCATAACTAATAAACTAAGCCCAACAATATCACAGAAATGTGTTTTGGTAACTTACTGGCTTGTTCAGTGCATCTTTTCAGTTCTAGACAGCCAGAATGATATTCATCAGGCAAACAATTTGAAAATAACATAACAGACAAAATCTAACAAATTTTTGCTGTATAAAAGGATGTTAATGAAAAGTCTATGCGAGAAGCAATCATTTTAAGCAGACCTCCGAACAAAACAAATATTCTCTGAATGGTGGATTTGCTAGGATAGCACAAGATATTGCTTTGCCACGTCAATGCATTATTTTGCTTTCTGCTTAATTTTCCTACTTCAGCAAATTGTCATCTATGTTATTTTCTAAACATGTGTTCTATGAGTAGAAATCGCGATTGAAGACTGTTATCAAGGTAATGGAATATGCAGTGTACAACATGTTTGAGCAGTCAAAAGTTGACATCCTAAATGACTTCACGCTTTTCAACGGTGTTCAGACCTTGCTATGATTAAACGTACTCACATGACGAATTTCAAACAATCAATAAATCAATTTCTCTGTTAGTCAGTTTATCTGTCTCTCATTTTAAAGTTGTATCTAGTTCTTTCTGTCTGATCTATTTTTGTTCATCTATGTGTATTTATATTTCTGGACATTGATATATTGACACAACAGCACATATTTGAATTCAGGCTGTTGTGATTCCAAATGAACATCTACGTATTTTGTGCTATTCTATAGATTATGACACGTTGAAGCAGAGGCAGAATTGTGCACGTGTATAGATCACGTACTTAATGGCAAAGTAAAGAATGAGAAATATTAACCAAATGTTTATCGGTAACTCCTTCCAGTTGTCAACATAATTCAATATGTGTCTGCCATAAATATCAATGATTCAACTGCAGCAAAACAAAAACTGACATAATCAGCAATATTTGATGTCTTCCTAGTCTTACCTTTTTCTCTTCGGTTCAAATTTTCCTCTATAGTTGGAGAAATTAAGTTCAATCTATGTTAACATCTTGGATGGGTTTGTTTAAGCTTGATGGAGAGTACGTATTTATGTGAATAACTGGCAAACTTATCAAAACTTTTTTACTGATGTTCATCGACAACATGCGTTGAATGATTTGGGTCTATACCATCACAATTCTGTGATGCTGTGAATCATTTACACATCATGTTTAAGACTCTTCCACATTGCCTTGAACTAATTTTCGCTACTTAGTTTCAAATGAAACTCACCCGTTTCGTTAAGCGTTTCTTTTATGTTATTGAGCTCTGCAGTGAGGAGAAAAGTATAACTTCTGAAACACGCAAAATCAGCAGTCCTCGCCAAGTCGTGTTCGAAGAAAGAATAGTGCATACACCATAATTAAGCAAAGCACTGCGTTCAATCGATCTATATTTCTGTCTGTTTATCTCTCTCTCCGTCTCTATCTATCTATCTATCTATCTATATTTAATGATTAAGCATGATTGACTTCGGTCTTAGAATAAGCAAATTCTGTTGTAAAATTGTGAAAATCTTAATGTAACTGGCTTACTCATTGTTAATCATTGTAATAATGGCTAATGTTCGAAGTTGTCATTACAAAGCAGTTTAAACAGTGACATACGTGCAACAGTCTTAGAAATATAAATCAATAGTTTATTATGACTAAATTACCATGTTCGAACTATCTCTCAATTTACATTGTTTCTCCGTGAAACTGCCATTGGTTGACAAATGTTCTGTTTAGAAACGTGAAGTGATACAACAGATCTGAATCAAATGTCGTCAATATATCTAAATTAACAATGAATTAAAGCATGCTAAAATCATGACAGGTTTACTATACCAAAGTGCTGTATCTGTGTACTTTTTGCACAGTATCATTCCTCCACCGCAATTCGCATTACCATGCCAGTACTATATTGTAGTATTTTGTATGACACTTTCTTCTTCATTTTCTTTTGCACTATTCAATGTAAACCATCGAAAATAGAGTCAGAGATTCAATGAATGAAAATAAAGTAACAATTTCCTTTTAACGTTTTTTTTCTGGAAATAAACATGAAAATACGTGAATGTGAAACCGTACCTCTTTCCTTTTTAGCCAGGTTTTGTTCTACATTGATTAAGAGAGTTTTTTTAAATGCACGTTATGACATGAACATAGTATAGTCCTAATACACTCCCAATAGTAATCAAGCGAACACACATAGACAAAAAAAACTAAATATTGAATCGAAGGCATTATAAAGTTAAACATAGCAAAGAGGAATTAAACTATCAACAGATTCTATCGTTGCAAACTCTGTTAAAATTATTGTTATTTCAAACAGTCTATGGAATTCCAAGTGCACCTTTTGAATCCTAAATGTCTTTTGACGTGAATATAAAAGTTTAATTATTTGGGTCGCATTATAGCTACAGACCAGCGATTTATGTTTGCTGAAGAAATTATACATTTAGTTTTTTACATCAGTGAAATACACGTCCATGTTATTCATTTATAATAAGCACCTGCGTTTTTTTAAAACCAGAGATTTAATAGAAGTAAACACCATAAACAAATGGGAACCCTGTCATGTATCACGTGTTCTGTCACTTCTAATTTGTGAGTCATTTCAATGAGATCGCCAGTGATATTCGATTTCATTTAATCTTGTTTCTTCAAGCTGCATTTTCCCATAATTCTACATGCACTTATGTCCAAAAATCTCTGCTTCATGTATATTCTCTAACTGACGATCTGAGTGCGCATTCCACACCAATTTTCTGATGGTGGCAATGGCACTAAACGCTCTACTTTTTAGTCATAAGGAAAGTCTTCGCTTAATGTCACAGTAGCTTCCCTTTTGAGTTGCTCTGCCGTTGAAAACATTCTGTTCTTTTCTCGACTGCCAACGTTAAGATGATGACATCCATTTTTGTTTAGTGGAAAATGGCCACCAAGATGTAATGATCCATGACTGATATCAAAGACAATCTTCGGCACATTTTTTAAAATCGGGTTTTATCTTTCCCCATTGATATAATTCGGGATGGTTAGCATAAATTAGAGCCTTTTTTAAAAAAAAAATAGGTATTATGTTATAGCCGATCCTATTGCCCCAGTAATTTCTTCAGAAAGTCTGTCAGTAATGGAGACGTATTTGATGATCAGGAAAAGTTATTAAAGATTCATACATGGAGAAGACAACCATGACTATTCATATTGGTTACATCTGAAAATTAAATGGTGCATTTTCCAGATATGTGAAAATTGTGGAGTGCATCATCTCAAATACATTCACAATGGACTGAGTGTTTCGAAACTTTTAGTACAGGTTTGCATGTGAGTGGAATGCGGGAAAACATACAGTCACCTATATCTGAAGACATATGTAGACATTTTAACAAGCTCCATCTGGAACAGTGCATTTCTATTCGAAGCATGTCAAGTTGGAAAACCAATCAAAGGTTATAATTTATGTAGAATATATGCCCACCCATACAGTTTTAGGAGTTTTACTGTACAAAGGCAGTGCACTTTACTGAAAGGATGGGAAAAAAGCATTATGAGTTATTTTCTGTGTCTTCATGCACAGACACACACGCACACAAATAGTTCTGCAAAAGTGCAAGCATTTTCTGTGGAATGTGAATCAAGTACATTAGAGGTGGTCAGCAAATTCGAACTAATCCGTTGAGAACTAAATGAACAAAGTTTTGGATAGGTAAAATAGATGCAGCATTCTGCATTTCTACCTTGAAATAAAATGCAATGTTGCTGAAAGAATGTCGACATTTGCAAATCTGGATTCAAAATATGTGATGAGTGTCAAATATGTGCCAAATTCAGAAGTATGGGTCAATGGCCTCTGACGTTATCAATGTGAATTTTGGAGCAAGGAGGTATTAGGTCGTGTCCCAAATTTCCTCGTGTATGTTACCATTGCATCTCCGATACTTGAAATATTTGCGCTTTGAATTAAACTGTCCAATAACGAGCTTTTGGTACTATTATAAATTAAATGAAGCAAAACGTGATCACTAAATCCAATGAGCAGATAACAGCGAAATCAAAATTAACCAGGCATTTGGACCAATAACATCATGAATATATGCATACCAACTTCTTACTCCGCGTCATTTTCCTGTCTGCTTTTGGATAAATTTTGTTGAAGAGGGGAGACGACATGATATTTTAAATTATTTATTCATTCACAGAATGAGTCCGTCACTGGCTATACCAGCATTTATTGCCCATTCCTAATTGTCCAGTTAAGAGTCAACCACATTACTGTGAATGTGGAGTCACATGTAGGCATGACCAAATTGGATGACACTTTCCTCACCTAAAGGACATTCGTGATCCAATTAGCTTTCTCCTGATAGTCAACGATGGATTCATGGTTTATTATTAGATTCTTCATTACAGATTTTTGATATTTGAATGCAAATTCCACCATCTTCCACAGCAAGATTCAAACCTGGGTCACCAGAATATTAACTGGGTCTCTGAATTAACAGTCCAGTCAAAATACCACAAGGCAATAACTTCCCCTAACTATGTTATTTCTGAAGACAAAACTGAAGCACGACTCATTTTTATTGACCTTATGGCCATATCATATTTATGCAATTGCTCATGTTCTAAACAAGAATTCTTTTTCATCTCTGGAGCATTGTAAGGAGACATCTCAATGAGACTGTATTTCAGATTTTCTAATTAAACTGTAATTATAACATGAATTGAAACTTTATCATTGCAGCGCTAACAGACTACGCTGCCCCCGTTTTCTATTAAGTACCTTGCCTTCAATGGAACAGAAAAAGACTACGTTATATCACCAAATAAATTTACAGACCCATTAGTGTGTTGAAATGTAAATACTTTTCGAATGTACATCGTGACCAACTAATTGAGATGAAGCCAGTTTTCAAAGCAGCATACTAATGACCGTCGATCTAATTGTATTCCTCATTTGACGATTTTTGCCTTGACCCATATATAACACACTTTTTCAAACATAATTTTACTTTATCCGGACAGAACGGAGCGATTTCATATGTAATTATCAATAGAAGGATTCCTTGAATATTGTCTTGTCCACTATCTACCTTAGCAGCAGCATGGGCAGTTTTGTGCATGTTCCTGTGGGTAGTGCTAAACTCAGGACTTTGCAAAACTCTGGCAGGAGTTCGACTAAATGTGTAACTACAATGCATAACGGTGTTTTAACAGAGGGATTTCTCAAAGCCGAAAATGGTGCCATCATGCTAAGTGTCAGATTCTTTTTTTAAAAAGGAATAGCTTCTTTATTTTCAGAAAGCATATTAAATTTTGCAGTTGGTGCCGTGATATTTGTATTAAACTGCACCAGGAATAAGTGCAGAAAAGTTGAAAGTTGATACATGATGTATTGGCTTCGTTCAAGGATCGAAGTTTAATTGAGGAGTTATTGCAGTAGACAAAGATTTATGGAGATCATTTTGAAGTAGTTAAGGAAAAAGTGTGTCCCCAAATAATCACCGTTATAAATTAGAAATAGATTGTTTGGCATTTCTACGAATTTAACACAAGGCAAGTATTGAACACAGTTTCATAAACAAAGCTATATCTAAATATACCAACAATCTTAATATGATAGTCAAACGAAATTAACTTATTTACCAGTTTCATCAAGACTTTTATTCGCATCTTGCAATTCTGAAAATGATGCAATAAAACTTATTGTTTCAATGCCCCAACTCATTGTTCTGCCATAACTCTAAAACAAATCAATACAGCTGCATAGGAGCAAAGTGACATAAAAGAATTCGTGCCTGTTATCTCAGGTAATTTTCAAATCCAGGAATAAGGGGACTCTGCCTATGCCGTAATTGGTTATGTCTCACAGAAACTAAAACGTGCAATTGTAAGACACCACATTTTTGTGACGCTGGAACTGTTGGACTGAAATCACGACATAGCCAATTACAAAAGGAAATTGTAATGTACTGTTTTCTCAATATTTGTGTTGTTTTGCAGTTCAGAAAGAGAGCATGAGGTGAATAATTGATCAATCAAATGCATGCACATAATATAACAGAAAGGATGTGATTAAAAAAAAAGAGAAACAAAGGGTTTGATAAAAAGAACGAGAGACAGACAAAGAAAGAAAGAAAGGAAAAAAGAAAGAAAGAAAGGAAGGAAGAAAGAAAGAAGAATAGAGAGCGAAATATGGATGGCTTGCTAAATAGATAGATAGATGGATAGATAGATCGAGAGAGAGGACAGTGCGATTTCTAAGCAAAACTTAAAATCTGAGTGTGATAATCACGACGATATTGTGGCTTAATGAGGTGTATTTTGTCCCTGGATATGAATGATGAATGCGCATTTGAAAGTTGCATTTTCATGGCAAAACAACAGCGCAACCACATGAAGAAGAGAAAAAAAATATAAATACCTGATGTAGAAACATACGTTTGAAATATTTTGACAATTATGTCTGTGGAAATGTGTCTATGTATGTTGATGTCAGAAAGCCTGCACGCATAGATAGTTGTTGTTGTACTGATCTCACAATTTTCTGTAAGAACGTCGACGTGAGAACTTAGAGCCGAATGAATGCGTAGAAATTTGCCAAAATGAAATCGAGAATAGGATTTGCAGAAAAGAGTTTAAAAACTGAATTAAATATTTCTTTTCATTTGTGTGACAATGTCCGAAAGAATACTACCATTATAAAGAAAAAAATGTTTTTCTTTTATCCTTCTAATTGTGAAATAAAGTGCTTATTTTGTCCAAAGTATATTTGCAGCCTCATGTAAATGATTGAAATTGACGATCACCATAGTAAAAAAGACGAATAATAGTATCATGCAACCAAACAAAACAAAACTGTACCTGGTGTTGCCAATTTCATTGTGCATTTCGTCTTCTAAAGCATCATCCTCAACTTGAGTCATAATAAGACAGATACAGGTAAACTTGCCATAAAGATGCAAGTGAAGGTTGCTCAGATTGCTCATGAGGGCTTCGGAAATTTGTCAGCCAATCCATCACTAATATGTATATTTATATCTGTCATTCGCATGGACAGCATAATGTGAACAGCCAGAAATGATTAGAAGAGGTGGATTCCAAGAGTTATAACAACAAATGATGCAATGTATTGATAATTATCAAACCTAATAAG
This sequence comes from Ginglymostoma cirratum, assembly GCA_024137785.1. Lineage (NCBI taxonomy): Eukaryota > Metazoa > Chordata > Chondrichthyes > Orectolobiformes > Ginglymostomatidae > Ginglymostoma > Ginglymostoma cirratum. Next base: position 2,143,496 of record JAHRHZ010000141.1, on the reverse strand, counting down.
TAATGTGCAAAGAGTTGGAAAAAGAAGCTTTCATTTTCGTTTGAAGTTGTATTGCATAGGAAGATACTTTAGGAAACGTAACACATTGCGCAACATATTTTTAAATGGTCAGGTTGCAATAAGGGAACCACGCCTTGGAAGGTTATAGATTTGAGGGGAAATATTCTTCATCTTAGTCGTGTTTTTGGAACAGATCAACATGCGGAAGCAAATTGCGATATGCACAGTGCCAGTGGAACCCTTTTCATTGTAAAGTCTGTGTGAGAGAAACAAAGAAGAAAATTTGTAGAAGCTAAAGACGTCGTCATGGATTTGATACCGTATGAAGACATGTACACGTTTTCACTGAGCGTAAAATTCAGGTATTAAATGTTGAATCAAAAGGTAGGAGTCACAATAGCTTCAACGAGAATGAAGAGACTCAGAAAATATATAAAATTTCATTGATAACATCGTGAAAGAAAGCTCTGTTAAGTTACTGTTGACGTCATAAATTGTATAATGTATAGTTCAGCACAACCTCACACACAGCAGCAACAAGCAATGGATAAAGAAGTCATTTGGGGAATAGAATAGAGGAGTAATCTGTGGACGTAAGGAATGGTTTGAATATATGCCACAAATCACTTCTTTTTGAGGCTTTTGCCCCCATTCACCGATTCTTAGAACCTGAAGCAACATTATTTCACAATCTTCACTAGCTGTGGTCGATTATCACAGAACTAAAGTGTTAACTAACGTGGCTGTCCAGAGTTCTTGCCTTCTGTTTATGTCTTTTATTTAATTTTGATTTTAATAATCAAAATCTTGTTGCTGTAGAAAAAAAAACGGTTTTATCCGTTTGGTTTTAGTAATTTAAAATGTACCACGGAACGGCCCTTGCACTGCATCAAAGGTGTCATGAAAATTTCATTCCCAATTTTAGAAATTAGTTGGGTAACTGCGTAAGACCTCGCAAAGATGCATATTTCAAGCAATACCAACACGATTTCGTGCTCAACTAACTTAATTGATTCGTGTAGTTCAAACTTTATGACTTAAACCAGACAGAATAGCTCAGTGTCTGAGTAATTAATTCTCCTACAATTGTGAAAATGGAAAATGCATAATATTTGTAACAATTGCAGACATTCTCATCTGTAGTAGCAACGTAGTTTTTTTATTCAATTTAACTGTGTGTTACATCACAGTAGAATCAAAAGGAGTACAAATGAAATTGTCAATTCATACCTCTTTCCTTCTTGTTCAACTTTTGTTCTATTAACATAGAGATTAAATGATAAATTATTCAAATATACTATCATGACGATACCATCATTTTCCAATATTCATATTATGCACTCTCTAGAAGTTTGGAGGTTTCCCCTTAGCATTGCTTTTCATAAGGACATCCGTTGTAATTGATTAAAAATACACGATTCAGATTATTTTCTCTTTCCACAGGTTTTAGAAACACTATCTGGGTCGTTAACGAATACATACAAGTAGCATAGTTCTTGAAATCAAACATCTACAGCAGAAGAAAAAAGAAAATGCCAGGATGTGTTTTGACAATGCTCGGTAGACTGATCAGCAAACCTATTGCAGTGAATGAAATTGAATGGACAGCATAGCATATACTGGATGATGGCTGAACTATGCCTGTTGACTTGTCTTTTAATGTCACAGACGTCTTGCAAACTTACTATACTTGACAAATTGAAACAAGCAGAATATAAACCTAATTACAAGAAATATTCTCAGTAAAACTTAACAATTTTTATATTCTAAATAAAGCAAGAGCTATACAAACGTCTTCCAGCATTGGCTCAGAACTGGCAGCAGTAAAATTGCCCCACTTTACCCATTGTTCAATCTGTCACATCTCGAAGCTATGTGTTTCTTCATGTGTATAATGCATAAATATTACGACTATGCGCAAAATTTTTTTGGCTTAATTTTGCTCCATATCATCTGTCACTCAGTCTCTGCCACGTACTATAATTCTTCCTATTTTGAATAAATAACTGTGAAATGAAAAGCATTTGGGTAGCGATATAAATAAAATTTTAGCAAAGATATGTAGCTCGGGTTGTGGGTAAGTTTGTTGACTTCTCGCCGAGTTGGCTTGTTGTTCAGATATTTCGTCACTATGCTAGATAGCATCATCAGTGAGGCCTCTGATGAAGCTATGTTGTTTTATTCTGTTTGAAATTTATACTGTCTGGTACGTTATGGTGAGTATGTATTTGGGATTTGCATATGGGGTCCAATTCTATATGTTTATTGATTGCATTACGAGTTGAGAAACATACCTCTAGGAATTCCCGCGCATGTCTATATTTATCTTGGGATAATATTAAATTGCCTCTCTGCGAACAACATTAGAATGATAAAGTTTAGATAATGACGATCCTGATTATATCGAAATGGAACAGTGAATATCGAGTATCTCAGTCCTCTTCTGTGTGATGCATTTGATTGGATATGATCGTTTCTGTCATGTGTATCTTGTTACAAAATACAGTGAAAGGCGTAATATAGTGTTGCCAGTCTCCAGCACCTTCCTAAAACACCAAAAAATATAAACCAAAAATTAGAATATACAGACAGAATAATGAAGAGACAACAGAAGTGTTCAACTTTGTAGTCCTTTTTATTAAGTGCTTAGTGATGGGCCATTGGACTGATGGCCAGGCATGAGGCTTCTTCATCACGCCACCGCTATTAGAATGAAAGTTACCATACCACAGCATCATGTCACCTCTACCAACATCCTCACTACTACGAACCCTCGCTGGGGCTTGCGAATGCAGACAACACCAATGCTTCCCGGTACTGCAATGGTTGAAACTCCTGTCTGCCGTCACAAGGATTTCCTCCAGGCCCACATCAACAATGCAGCCACTGCGATGCCATTGGGTCTTGTAATGTGTCGAAATTTGCCTCCACCTTTACCTCAACTAATCTGTTGGACTCCGACTCCACTATGAATGCAAACTTGCCTTCGCAGCAGCCATTATTCGGTGCTATGAGGGCCTCGACGATGTAGAAGCTGCCGGGCACCTAAATTCGCCTCTGACCCTGCCGACAAGAGCCCCAGGTGCTGGGCCTACTCAAGACCACCAATGCCAATGCTGCTGCCATGACCAAGTGTTTCCATGGAGATAAGCAAACTAAAAAGAAGACAGTGAAAAAAGTAACAAAAGAATAGAGAAAAAAAACAACAAAAATTTCGTCAGAACAGTCGGGTTCCATGCTCAGAAGCTCTACTGCCCTGCTATTTTACTGAAAAATGTATCGTTGCATGTTCCTTATGAAAACGACATTAATCTCGAGAGCACAAGTTGTGGGGCTGGATGAACACAGCAGGCCAAGCAGCATCATAGGAGCAGGAAAGCTTGACATTTCGGGCCTAGACCCTTCATCAGAAAAAAATCTCTTCATAAATCTCTTATGATTTATCTCTTCACCTCGAGAGCAACGTATTAAGTTAAATAACATTAACGAGTAATAGTTAGGAACATCTTCCGAGATAAAATGATTTCATGTTCCATCTACTTATAAATTTCCTCACTGTCCCTGTAATTTGTCTTGATTCAAATATTTGATCTTTGCATTCAAACTGTTCAATGATGTTCACAGTTCTATGTCCCTGAGAAATAGAAGGGTTAACAGTATTTGTGTGACTAAATTTCTCACTTACATTGATAAAGAGATCCTGACATCCAATCCAAGAGTTCATAATCCACCCATGCAATTTATCCACATTTTAAAACTTCAATCTTAATTGTAATGTATTCTTGGTATTTAAAAAATACTTTCGAGTGAACATTTCACGACAACACAAACACCTTAACTCGCTGAAACACTGCAAAGTTTAAGTTTAAGTATTATATTAGATAATCCTTCTCAGATCCGTGTTATCATGAAAACCAACGCGCCACAAAACAGTAAACAGTGTGCCAGACCCAAAGACTATGAGTGGGGAGTTTTTGCTTGTGGACGTTTTGGTATGAATGCTAACAGGAACTGTCCTCCTTAAACAGTGTACTACACCTGCAAGTCATTTTTATAGGTACACTTTCACAATTCCTCTTTGATAATCCACATTTGTAATTACCTATTAATTACATAACATTGCATTTCAAACTTCTAGGATCAAAATTTTTAATTTCTCATTTCAGCTATTCATTTTCTATTTCTTTGGGCGATTACAACTCAATCAGCCTGTCAATATAGTTTCTTCAACATTCATTTTCCTCAGCAAGCAGTGACAACGGAAAATCTGGGTTGTGCCTGCAAAACGAATTGCCCTGTCCTGATTCATGTTGCTCTCATGTCCATAACACATGGTGGTCTGTCACAAGCTGTCCACCCCATGGATCTGAGCGATAAATATTCTTCACTGTAGTGGACGTCAGACTGAATAAACACAATTTGACTGCATTTTTGTCATAAAATAAGAAAAAAAAACACGCTGCAAATTTCTAGAAACGAATATCATTGTTAAGTATCCATCATGGCCATTTATGCATGGTATAAATCATTCTACGTTCAATTTAAATACCAACTGTACACCGTGTACTTTATTCTGTTATTGAGAAGGGGCAGCCTCTGAATAGTGAATTTCATGTCAGCAATTATTCCTGAACAGACAAACAGAAAATTGTTACACTGAGCACGTTGAATCTTACCCGTTTCTCCAAGAGTTTCAATCTTATCTTCTAACTCTGCGATTAGTTTTTAAAAAATGATTTTCAGTGATTTTCCATTTTTTTGGTTTGAAGAATCCCAAATAGTGTTCTTTTAAAAGCAGAACAAAGTAGATTTCAAACGGCAAGTGACAATGCATGAAGGGAAGTTACAAGGCATTATTCGAAGATAATAATGGTTGTTGTAAAAAAAGAATGCCAATTGACTCTGAAATGCTGTTGTTTGTGATGGTGAGTAATTTTTCTTGAGCCTAAATATGAAAAAAATTCATTTAAGTATAAGGATAATCAGTTTTCAGAGATGCAGCGTGTAGCAAAATGGCAGACAAGATCGATTGACAGACTGAAGATTCAAGTAGATAGATAGATAGATGGACAGGCAGACAGACAGAAAGAAAGGATAAATGTTGAATGAGCAGAATCATTAGTTTTAGAAGTGATGGCCTAGTGGTATTATCGCAGCACTGTTAATCCAGAGACCCACGTAATGTTCTCGACACCCGGGTTGAAATCCCGCAACGGCAGATGGTGGAATGTGAATTCAATAAAATAAACATCAAATATAATAACCATCAATCCATTGTCAACTGTCGGCAAAAACCCATCTGATTCAATAATATCCTTTAGGGAAGGAAACTGCCATCTTTACCTGGCCTGGCCTACATGTGACTGCAGACCCACAGCAATGTGGTTGACATTGGGCAATTACGGATGGGCAATAAATATTGCCTAGTCAGCAATGCTCTCATCCCATGAATGAATAAAAAAAAAAGTTACGAGTAAAGCGTATACTTATAGGTTTTTTTTATCCATATTTTATTAATTCTCACATTGGAATATCAAATCTGAAAATGTTTCAAGCTGTGCGATCTGTACCTTTTCCTTTTTTGCGAAGCTTGTTATCTATGAATTATAAAAAAAAAACACGATGATAGTCATGATTACGATGACAATGATGTTACAATTAATAACAATAACAGTTAATAATACTTCTAGATGATAACAATAGTTGTAATAATCAGGGAATTAGGCACTCACTATACAAGCAGTCTTTCGTTTGAAGAGTATATTGAAAGCAACAACAATATTGGAAAATGAAGTTAGGCATGTGACAATGAAAAAAAAAAACAAAATCGAACGTGTGGCACAACTACACGTGTGTTGTGGGCAGAGGGATGTGGGTTGTATGTCAGCAGTGCAGTGTCTGTGTGTTTATGTGCTGTGATTTCTTGGGTTTGTATTCATCCAAAAGAAACATAATTTAAAAAAAAACACAAATACTGTAGCTGCTTAGATTAGTTGGTTTCACATAGACATAGTTTAATATACGCTATTCTTGAATTTATATTTAATCCTGGGTCAGTAAATAACGAAGTCATTCAATGAAGTGACAGCTTCACTGGGTAACATTTTGACAATTCAATATTTATGTGACTGGATGGGCGAATCGATCTACTTTTAAGCTGGATGGGCGGATGTGTGCTCAGGAATGTGGGGATAGAGGTTTTTTTTATAGAATACCTGAAGTTTGGAAACAGGCCACGATCAACCACTGAATCAACACATCCCTGAACATTACAGGCAATTTCGCATGGCCAATTCACATAGCATGCCCATCTTTGGACTGTGGGAGAAAATCCAGACCACCTGAAGGAAACCCACTCAAACACAGGCAAAATGTACAAACACAACACACAGAGTAGCAAAAGGTTGCAACTGAACTCGGGTCCCTGATGCTGTGAGGCAACAGTGCTAACCACTGAGAGATAGTAAGAACTGCAGATGCTGGAGTCTGAGATATCACAGTCAAGAGCTGGAGGAACACAGCAGGCCTGGCAGCATCAGAGGTGCAGGAAAGTTGACGTTTCGAGTCGGGAGCCTTCTTCAGAAATGGGGGAGGGGACGGCGGCTCTGAAATAAATATGGAGAGGTGTTGGGCTGGGAAAGGTAGGTGGGATGTTGATAGCAGGTAGGTAGTGGGGGCTTGGTCACTGAGGTGAGAGGAGAGGAGAGATGGGAGAGAAGACCGCCTGGTCATGGAGGCGGGGGTGAGAGGGAGGATTGGTCTCAGGATGAGGTCAGGGTTGGGGACATTATGAAGCTACTCAGTGTGAACTTTACTAGCTTGATTGTAACCCGGCCTTTGCTCACAGCGGATGATCAGCATTATAGAACCATGCTGCAAGCGAATAGATTCTTTTGTTCAAGTCGTTTATGTGGACCCAGGTTTTCCCAAACTAAACTAGTACAACTTGCCTGCGTTTGGTCCAGATTGCCGTGAACCTTTCCTAATCCAAGTAAATCTACAAATACGTTTTAGGCATTCTAACTGTACCTGGAACTATCACTTTCTTTGGCAGTTCATTCTACGTACGAACCACCATTTGTGGGGAAATGATACACCTCAGAATTCTTTTAATTCTTTTCTCCTCTCAACTTAAAAAAAAACGAGTTTTAAATGGCACCACCTGAGGGAAAATAAAACTTTTCTATGAAGCTTATCCGTACAGTTCATGATTTCATAAATCTCCATAAGTTCACCCCTCAGGGTCCTACACACCAATGAAAAATGCCCTAGCCTATCCAGCGTCTCCTTTCAACTGAAACACTGTAGTCCCAGTGAGATCCTGGATATAAAAAAAAACTGGGAATTCTGGAAATCAGAAACAAAAATAGAAACAAATTGGATAATGCAATAACAAGGCATGGTGTCTGGGAATGTGGCAAATCGTGGGAAAGATCTCCAAGCCTTAAAGTTGTTGAATGATACATTGAGTCTAGAAGGCTGTAGAGTTACCAGTTGAAAAATGTAGTGCTACTCTTCTAACTTGCGTTGCGCTGCGGTGTAGCACGAAGCAAACATAAGACATAGATGCTAGCCAAGGAACAAGGTGATGTGTTGAAGTGGCCAAAACCGGGAATATCGGGGCCTTATTAATGGATAGAATGTAAATGTTATTCGAAGCCATCACCCAGTGTAAGCTTCATTTTCACAACTTAAAGGAGAAAACGTTGTGAGCAGTGAATACAGTAGACTAGATTGTGTGACGTTCAGGTGAAACATCTTCTTGAAGGTTTGTTTGGGCTCTTAGATTCTGAGGTGGGAGGAAGTAAACAAGCAGGTAATACACTTTCTGCAGTTGCAGGGGAAGGCATCATGGAGCTTTAGTGGGGATGTTGGGAGAGAAAGAGGCGTGGACCAGGGTGTCCAGAGGGAAAGGTCCTTGGAAATTCTGACAAATAACATGTATCTGTTGGTTGCATCCCAAAGGTGGTAGTGGAAATGTCAGCTAATGATCCACTGGATGTGGATGTTGGTGAGATGGTAGATGAGGACAAGGGGGACCATCTCATTGTTGTGAAAGGGGAAAGAGGGTGTGGGGACTGAAGAATTAGAGATGAGTCAGACCCGACTGACTGCCCTGTCAACTGTGGCTTGCAACATCCTTAGCTGTGGAAGAAGGTGGACAATTCAAAGGCTCCTTGTCGAAATTAACATCATCAGAACAGATTAAATGGAATTGGAGGAACTGGGAAAATGTAATAGAGAGCTGAGGGGAAACAGTGCATGAGGAGTTATAGTCAAGATATTACCGAAACGCATTACCTCACTCTTAAACAAACTGAACTCCATCTGTGACTTTTCAGCCCCTTGGCCCAACGGAACAAGATCCCTTCATAATATTGAATCATCTTCTTCACTGCCGACTACCATCAATTCTGGGGCCATCCAAAAGCTCATGAAACATATCTCTGAAATTGTCACGCAAGTTACTTATTTAAATAACAAGCAGCAGTAGAATCAAAACCGATCCCTGCAAAATATGCTGGTCACAGGCCTCCAGTGCGAAAAACAACCGTCTGCCACAGCCCTCTGTTCATACCGTTAAGCTCATTTATATCCAATTCGCAACTCTCGCTTGAATCCCAAGTGATCTAGAGGTGACAGTAAAATTGAACATCAAGAACCAATGTTTAAATTTTTGTGTGTCATAATGATCACTATCTGACACTCACTGATGTCAATCTTAATTTTGGTTTCATTTGCTGTCGGATCAGTAGTACTATCTGTATTTTTTGACTGATATTAAACATTGACATAAGTGTCAATACGTGAAGCTGTATTGATCTCATAATGTGCGTTCTTTGTTAGAATCCATCCCATAAAACTGAGACGAACTGGAACAGTAGCTTTTTGTACAAACAGACTCATTTTTTTTTCAATCCAAGAAACAATTAATCCTGTCGAAGAATAAGAAACTGAAATTTGATACTACTCCTCACCAGAATCCGCAAGACTCTGTTCCAGCTCTTTTATTTCTGATAGAAAAAAGAAGAATGACAGATAAATTATTGAATCGTGATGTGGTTTTCATATCATTTGTCATTAAAGCTGCGTGTTAGACCAAAATTACAAAAAGTATTCTGCTACACTTCATGCATTAACTCGAATATTACTTTGAATGTTCATTTGTAGACAGCATTACATTATGGTCAGAAGCACTTCTGTGGCAATATAGAAAGAAAGTTCTGACATCATGAAAAATTGACACAATTTCTAACAAGAAATTTCGAGGTTTGTCTTTGTCTGTAAATCTTATTCAGCCATTCTGGAGGGGATCATTTCAATATCACGGATGTTGCAAAGTTCATCTAAGATCTATACTGCTCATATGAGAACTTTGATAAATGCTTGCGGAACACTTTGCATTATCAAGATAAGAACTATTCAACGAGCGAGAAACAAATAGCAGGCACTGCCTTAATAAAGGTATATTTAAATGACAGAAGAATTTGACATAATTGAATGAAATCAGTTTTTCTTGTTGCATTTCACGCTAATGTGCTCATGTTTCTTGGAACACAGAACAAATTTTAACACTAAATATAAGGTGCAAGCCTGACTAAGATTGTGTGTGTGTGTGTGTGTGTGTGTGTGTGTGTGTGTGTGTGTGTGTGAGAGAGAGAGGGAGAGAGAGAGGGAGAGCTGGAGGGAGAGTGCGAGAGATCACGAATGTCCATGAAGTTGTTAGTACTTGTCGGAGGAGGTGAAATGGATCACATAATTTGTGAATGCTGAAATAGCACTAAGTTCACAAATAATTTTATTCTGAGACAGAGGCCAAAGCTAAGTAAGGGTTCTACCTGAGAAATTAAGTTTTGTTTAAAGCTATCATCGTAAGGAAATTGTTTGAGGCTGCTTTTGAAGTGCACCCTGTAATACCTGGGATTCCTTTCACAGAACTCCAGCGATAATATTCAGTTTTAACTCAGTAGATCAGTTTTCATGTGATTTTATTTACAGATGGACTTAAAGTTTAGTTTTGACCTTGAACTGATGTTTTCTTTTTATTCTTGCTCAGTACTATGACCAGTTTCTTATTTAAATTGTTCCTGTTCTCAGTCAATGGAGATTCGTTTGCACCTGAAACTATTGTGGCAATTCACGGAGCTGTAAATATGCACACCCACGCACACGCATACACATACAAAAAGTATGGGGATAGCGAAACTTCGTTGAGTGAGAAGATTCAGACAGCCGTTGGAAAACACTTTTTTTTGTTTTTGGGCGAGTCGACCAACCACAGCATCCATAACCCGAGCTACAAATCTGCTCTAAAACCTTACTGATATTTTTTTCTTCAGCTCTGCTGTGTCCGCATATTGTTATTAGCATTTAGCAATTACCAGAATATCGATCGTATAAAGTGAACGTCACAGAACAGTAGAAATATGGCCATGTTACAGCATAGAAACAAGGAATGGGGCGTTCAAGACGTCTTGTGTATAAAAACCAAAAGACGCCTATTTGCGTCTGCTAGTCCCAATTTCTTGCACACGGCCCTTAGCTCAGTAATGTAGAGCACTCAAGTGCAGATAGTAGATAGTGCAGAGAGTGGCTGAAAGCTCAAAATGCAAATAGATGAGTCGGTGGTGGGGGTCAGGAAAGTGTAAGTTGGATTACATATCTGGTAAGTGTGAAATAATGCAAAGGAACTTTGTGAAAGATTTTAACGTCTCTATCTCCAACACCAAATTAGACTGTTAATGCCAGACACCCTGCACACCTGCTTAAAAACAGAATTTTCCACATCTACTTTCTTATTCTTCTGCCACTAAAGCTTGAAACCACCACCCTTGGTTTTGGAACCTTCTGCCAAGGGAGACAGGTTCCTTCTGCCTGCTCTACCCTTGATTCTGACAATTTTGTATATCGAATCATGTCACCACTCAGTCTTCTCTGTTCCAAGGAAAACAGCCCCAACCACTCCAACCTCTCTTCGTAGCTACACTTCTCCTGTCTGGTAACATTCTAGAAATTTTTATATCTACTCTGTCCAAAACAATTGATGACCAGAACTGCAAACAATGTGGCAATTGTGGTCTAACCAGCCTCTGTTAACAGTTTCGTCTGTAAATCTCTACTTTTATTTTATATGCACCTGTCAATGAAGGAGAGCATTCCATTTTCACTCTTTACAAATAATGCACCTTTACTGATATCTTTAGGGACTAGTCCACCTGCATCTCATGATCGTTTCCTTAATTTACGCTTCTCAGTATACTCTTGCTAGTTCTGTACTACATTCTACCTTTTGACCTTCCCAAATACATTACATCTCATTTTTCAGGGACGACCTACATCTGTCACTCTTCTGTCCACTCGTCTAATGTTTCTAAGTAATTGTGAATCTTACTCCTATCCTTTAAGTTATCCACGAGACGGTCAACGTTTGTTTGGTTTGCAAATTTCCCAGTTGTGTTCCCTACGTTCAGGTCCAAGTCGTTAATGCATAAATGAATAGCAGTGGTTACAAGACCGAACCCTGTAGGACACCAAATGAAATAGCTTCCCAGTCAGAAGTGCAGTATCAATCGTAACAGCTTATTTCATTTTGCTAATTTTGTTTTGTTCCAATTCAACACTAGACCATGTATCCATTGGGATTTTATTTTCTTGAACAGTCTGCACGTGCGAATTTGTCAAATAACTTATGAGAATCCACGTAGATAACATTTACTTCGTTATACCCATCAATTCTCGTTGTCAATTCAACAAATAATTTAATCGTATTTGCAATGTATTGCCTTCGCTTAACAATGCCACGCTGACTCTCTCTTTTTCGGTTTATCCAACCTCTTGCGATTGATTCGAACAATTTGTGTACCTCTGAATTGAGACTGACTTGCCTAGAATTATTTCACATGTCCCCTTAGTACAATTTGTATTCAATGGAACCACATTTGCATTCCTGTAATTTTTTGGCAACTAAACTGTGTCTAGTAAAGATTGAACAATAATTCCTGAGAACATCTGCCTTTTCCCCCTGACCGACATCAACACCCCAGCGACCAGTCCATTCAAACTTAGCGACTTTGAAGTTTTTCAACTTATTCAACACATCTTCTCTTGTTACGATTATCTTGCTCATTATTTCACACAGCCCCTCTTCGTTGACTGTACGTTTACTGGTATTTTCCTTTTGAAATACGGAGACGAAAATTTCATTTAAGATTTTCTTTCTAATTTTCTCTGCATCTTCACACACTCTGCCCTCTTCTTTTCTGATAGGCCCCACTTCTTCCTTAACTACTCATTTGCTCTTTATATACCGGTAAAATATGTCTGGTTTTCCTTCTGTTGCAAAAATTATTTTATGCCGTCTCTTTGATTTGGTCGTTTCATTTTTCACTTGATCCTTGTACATTCTACACTCATAATTTTTGAAACGAGTTCTCACTTTTCCTAAGAATATAAAATAGGAAAAATTGAAGATTGTCATCTTTAAAAAAAAACAAACAAAACAAAAAGAAGCAGGCTGATGGGGAAAACATTAATCAACATCTTAAATAGATCTGTAGAAAACCAAACTAACAAAGAAAAAATCATAATAATAATAGCTGACCTCTTTTTTCACTGAAAATGCTGACGATTAATGATACGCTCTGAATTGTTTGTATTTGTTTACATCTGCAATACTTCAGGTGAGAGAAATCAAGTGAATCTTGTGCAACATATCAGTTCAGCTGCCAATGAAATGCCATGTGCTATCTGTCATTCTTAACTCTTACTGGTAGTCGAAAGAAGCCAGAAAGACTCGAAAAACAAAGCAATAGTATCAGAGCTGAGGAATACAGTTTACACGTTAACTGGAAAATTTGAATGTTATTTTCGAACTCTGCATCAAGAATGAGGAGATTATTTGGAAATGGTTGGGCAAATAAAGTGCAATTAAACCACAGCATCGTTCACAAGGATAAAAATCTTGATTTGCTTATGATTCCGCGTATGACAGCTGAAATTCAATTTAATTTGTAATGGGCACAATGGTGGCTCCTTGAAACATATTTGCATATTTAACAGAACAAAAGAAGAGCAGATATCCTTTGGAATAGTCCAGCTACTCGTTCCAATGTTTGTTTTGAAGCAGAATCGCCAGCATTACAACATATCTTCTGATCTTTTATGAAATGTAACCCTTGAGTTTGGTTGTCTGTGCTTTAGTTTTGTTGCTTCAGCGGTCATAAAACATACTACTCAACTGTAGATGAAATGCTATACGACAATATTGAATATTCGAGGAAATACTGCAGTATAATCTTTAACTTTCCAACCTTTTTCTCGCCTTTTCAGCTTTTCCTCTATACAAGAAAAACAGAATTTTAAGAGCTGGACAGGGGTTCTCTTAAATATGTACGAAAATCATATTCATGGAAGTTGTATTCGAATAATTGCAACATGCATGGACGAAAAGTATATTCAAATAGGAAACATTCATATCCATCAAAGCTTTTACCGTCTGTGTGGCCAGATGATAGATGTAGAAGACTTTGCTCAATGATTATGCAGCCACTCTGTTTCTTTTTTTGCAACATATACAGGTATGAGCTGAGAGAAAAGTCGTCTCTCGTGTGCTGATTTTATATCAACATCGAATGACACATGCTAATTTTTATGTTGAACAACAAATATTTCTTGTACACTGGACAGAGTATCTGCGAACTGTTCGTTGGAGTTTTGCATTACACGATAATATTTGTTTTCTTTTTCTGATCACAAACAATACATATTCCCACAGAGCAACATCGTCCTCCAACAAAGACAAGCTGACCAAATAATTTTATTTGAAATATTATTGAAAAATATCATATTTTCTGCGAAGATGTTCATGAAGGCACAACAATTCCATAATTGTGCAAACTTTTAAGGTCATCAGAAGATCACAATCATTTTGCAGAAGGACGGAAAATCTTTTTTTTTTAGTTTTTTTATTGAGGCTCACGTATCACTACAATAACACACAACACGGTTGTCAAATAAATTATAACACATTCACATAAGAGTATTCATCATAATATGTGCATTTGTTTTGTTTTCTGAGTAATGGATTGACTTAATGAATTATACATCTTTAGCAGGATCACTTTTCACAATTTTCGTACTAAATTACAAGGCAATTCCATTTCTAAATTCATGATTAATTCTGCAGCAATCGTGAAATCAGATAAAACACTATCAGGGCCTCAATCGGTGAAGTGCAATTTTATTATCAACAAGTACTTTTCGTTCACTTTGTCAACATTTTTTGCCTGTATCCTTTCAATCGCCCTCTGTTTATGATTAGAAAAGAAAACTGTTGCCCATTTCCTTGCCAGATCTCGAAGAAATTTGACTACTTTCACCAAATCGCCTCTCGGTCTCCACTTCCTAACCAAGGTCCTAACTGGTCCTAACCAAGGTAAGCTGCATTCTCAGCTTAAGTTTCTGATTTTTTTTTGCAAAACCTTGATGCCCTCCATATTTCCAATAACTTCATATATATTCTAACGTGTGTGAACTGTTAACTGATGAAAAGTTCCTCGCTCTTGTACTCTGTCATTCTACATAGAAAGCTTAATGTACAGAATGCGTAACTGATATAAAATGCTGTGGATGTGTCCAGTTGCCTTTAATTCATTATACACTCATATATGCACGCTCACCATCTTATACCTAAAATTTATCCTATATTTTATGTTTTACACTCGTGTTCTTCTAATAAAGTGAAATGATTGACCTTTGAGAAAAAAAAATCTTCTGTCCATTGACCAGTATTCTATTCATTTCTCTACAACTTTTCGATGGTGTCCTTTATATACTTCAGTTTATATCTTCTCTAGGATCTTCCAAATATTTCAACATGAGCCACTGGATAACTCCATGATATGTCATTCTACAGATGAAAAAAACAAAAAAAGCAGAATAACCATTTCACTTCATTTTCTACAGTACAGTTGTCTCGTATTCGTGATGCCACAATACTGTCGTTTCCACTGGGTTGACATTTGCCAACAATTCCGTTGTGAGGGACGATATAACATGCTTTTCCAATATCATTGACACAACATGGAAAAGGAATACTGCTCTTGCCAGGAATCGCTATTTCATTTTATAACCCACAAAGACGATACTTAAACATTCAATACATTAAACCAATGTATAACGGCCATTCGTAATTCATCCCCATATCTCACACGACTTCTTTTTTTTCCCGGAGAATTGTTTCTCGAAGTTTCCTCCTTACCAAAATAACTTTGAATAGCAAGAGACGATATGTTCAGCAAATAAAGTCTACTCTGATTGACTTACGTTGCACTAGGAGAATATATGAAGACACACACACTCTTCCCGGAATGGATTTTGAGCATTGTCTACTTACGCATTCCTGCCAGATCTAGTCCATCATGGTCTGTAACTGCAAAATATACGTAACTCGTTAAGAATCTTTCTTTTCTCTCTATGTTACATCCATTCCAATCCACAGCCTCAAAAAAGACATTGCCATAAGCCCACCATAAATTTGTGTACAACATTTTTCTCCAATGAAATTATCCCACAAAATTCAAAGTTACACTTTTCAGTCAACTGACGAAACTAATGAAATCACTACTTGGGAAATCAAATGCACGACAAGGTGACGTCAAAATGACAGGAAGAATTATGTAAACACATTATTAAATGACAACTTTGATCAAAACTGTTAGAAATAACAACTGCTTACTGGTAGCACAATATCCTCCATGACAGAGTTCACTTTTCTACTGATACTTGCTTGTCACATTTTGCAATACACTAACAGTACTTGAATTTAAGAGGAAGAAAAATGCTGTGATATAAAGAAGCATGAAATATTATATCATAATAGAAAAATTGTTCCGAATGGTGTGGGTCGGATCTGTGGCAATAATGTTAGCGTCGACATTATGATTTTAAAGGACTTGTTTTATTTTGCATCTACAAAGATAATCTCAAGTCACTGTGACATCTACTTTGAGTCTCTCCCATAAATCTTAATGACCTTAAAACTTCAAATTGAACATCCCATTATTCATGTAATTTAAAGTAGGTTACGCAGCCTGTAGTCATAAGATGCATGTGTTGTTTTGTCTTTCAGTTACACCGGTTAAAGTGCACTTCAGTCTTGTAAGGTATTTTTTTCTCCTGTACATCAGAACATTTTATTCCAAATGTTGTCTATTTCGAGCATAATAATATTGCAACATAAAATCCACTAGATTGCATTTTAAATTTGTTAAGCTGTAAACTACTATACATTTAAGTTGCAAATGTACTAAAGAAAAACATTAAAACAATTGGAATAAATGCAAACCGTGCCTCATAAGATACATAATTAATATGATTTATGGTCAATAACTTACTGCACTTTTTCCGAAGTGCTTCTAATTCTGAAGAAAAAAATAATAACGCGAAATGGATACTTAGATTTTCCAAGAAGGCTGCAGAATTACAGTGTTAGCGTAAACCTATTCCTCATCAACTAAAATTAGATAAACTGTGCATTCGAAAATATCGTACTCATTAACAACCTACCCCTCTCTCTGCTCCACACATTATTTTCCACAAAATCGATAATGACATGGCAAAATGTTTATCTTGACTTTCTCTACAACATTAAACTCCATTGAAAAGAAAAGTTGCAGTTTCCAGTGAAGCTAATAAACTGGTTTAATCAAATAATGAGACGAGTAAAATAGATTTGGCAAACAACATATATTGCACACAGATGTGAAAATGACAAGGTAAAATTAAATAAGTGCATTTTGCCACAGAACTATTTTGGAGTTAATATAAGTAAGTAAGTAACTGCTGGCTGGGAGCATAACACACGGAATGAGGGATTTTCTTTAGCTAATGATAGCTACATGTTACAAATGTCCCACATGGATATGTGGCTAAATTTAAGGGGAGCAAATCTGTCATATAAGGGAGAATGAAGTATTATGTCACAATGAAAGAGTTATTAAGGAAAGGATAGACTGACTATTACTGTATCAGACAGTCATTTTGATGGTCAAATTCTGTTGCTTCTGAGAAAATGATTTTCAAATCCCCAAAGATGACAGCGGGACAACTGTAATCAGAATTGATAAAAGGAGCAAACAGAAGGAAAACATAAACAAACATTTAACAAAATGTCACAGTTTCTGGGCGTATCATTCTTCCTTTTTTCGATTTAGAGAACATGTTAAATGCAGTATGAGAAATAATCTTTCATGCCTTAGATACTCCTGTGCAATTCTGCCAGAAAACTTTAGGAAATCGTTGAAGGCTTTGGAGATCGTATAGAAGGCATTTCCGACACATTGTGCAGGATATGACATGTTACTAAAGTGAGGAGAATAGATGATATTAATTGTTTGAGCTTCCAGCACAGACCCATGAGATGAAATTTAATTAATATAATTTAGGATCAAATTGATTATAGGACAACATTTCTAAAGACTTGCTGCCGAATTTTGTGTAGAAAGATTAGAATATCATGAATATATCAGAAAATTAGGAGGAAAGAAAAACTTTATAAATTCGACAGTTGATAGAGTTCAGAAACCATTGCAGATCAGAGTGGTATATAAAACCGCAATCAAAATGGCATCTTGGTATTATCAGAATGAGAGAAACTTTCAAAGTCGAGATACATCAAAAGACCGGGTGATGCGGTTAACCAAAGTATTCATTTCCTAAACAGTTGCTTGGGTCTAACACAAATGATCATAGCTGCCCCTTTTTATAAGTTTATCACCAGCTGACATTCACATGCAACAGTTGAAAACAAATAGCAAGAGAACACATGCGAACAAAAGTATTCAAAATTTGCAACTAGCGATTGCAAACAAAGCAGCACCATGCACCGCAGTTCAGTTCCAGCCTTTTGCTAACTGCTTGTGTGCAGTTTTCACGATCTCCCTGTGTGTGTTTTTTGCCTCCGGGTGCTCCAATCTTTGATCTCCAGAGTCCAAGATCTCCATGTCAGATGGATTGATCATGATAAATTGCCCAGACTTGTGCAGATTAGATGGATTAGCTGTGGTGAATGTGTGATTATGTGGACAGGACGGAATGCTGTTCAGAGTGTTCGTGAAGAACTGATATACTGAACGGTCTTCTTCCACATTAACGGGGATCTATGATTTTTCAATGACGTTCTCATCACAGTAAGTTGGATGCTGTATTTATTTATTTTAATTGATTGTGGAAGTGCATAACTTGATTTGCGAATCAGAATGTTGTGATGAGAGATCATCTCTATAGATATAACACTGGAAAGACAGTGTTGCTATGAACTGTGTCTTGTTTATTAGAAGCACTCAAACAATTTCAAAAGAGCAATGTCAAACTTCATGAGAATGAATGTTTTTAGAATTTCTCTTATAGCTGGATGAATAGCATAGCAAAATGCTGTTTCAATGTCCAGGCTCAATTCAAAAAATAAATCAAAACATAATTCAAAGTTTTATTTTACATCGCTGGATAGGATGTAGGAGAGGTTTTCGGGGACGCACCCTGCATTTGAGGGTAGGAGCTATAAGTAGAGGTTATAAAAACTCGAGTTGTTTTCTCATTACCACCACTCATATTGGTAGATATTGTGTCAAACCTCATTGGGAAATCACGCTGGAAATCAAGCCTTCGCATTAATGGAGACTGAGTAGTACGCAAATATTAAGTTTTAAAAAATATTATGGATGATTAATGCCACCACATCCCATGCTTTTAGACTTAGGTTGGCAGAAAGCACGTCGCAAATTCGTGTAATTGACATGTCGGGTAGTAATTACTGTTTATAACAAGGAATTACATGCCACCTACAGATAAACATTTAAGTCCGTCACTATATTATGCGATAACTTAACTTTCTATCTCCCCTTAAAACAAAATCTGACCCTCACACAAGTGAGATGGAACAGATGGCTATTATTGGCAGAGGGCATGTAGCTCAAAAGCGCTCTCAGAGATAATCAATGCTATTCTCAGAGATAATGCCTTTCTGCCTTGTCCAGTCCTGCTATCCCTCCATATTTGTTCACCTGTTTTCAAAATGCACACAGCACTGGTCACTTTAATAATATTAATAACAAACGTGTTAAGACAAACATCTTACAGCAACCTATGCAGGAATAGACTAGCTTTTCACCAGTTTGAAGTTATTTGTTTTTTGTGTCTGAGTTTCTGCAGAAAAGAAAGATAACGTCACTGTTCTTTCCAGTGATCCAACCGCATTTGCCCAAGAATATATGCACACAAGGTGTTCAGCTAACTGGGATACAATGTCAGAATTGTTAATTGCTGTTTGTCAGTGACAATGGTCACTATTCTCCAAATTGATCAACTACCTGATGGGATACATATCTCCATTTGGACAGATCTATTTGCTCCAACGCCTATTCAACTAGGCTTCCAGATCTCTGCAGACATTTCGTTACCGTGCTGGGTAACTTCATCAGTGCAGCCTCCGATGAAATGTCGGTGTGTTTCCCGCCTGGTTTTTATCTCTGGAGTCCGTTGATCTGGATTGCCTTACTTCCGGTTTTCCTTCGTCGTAGAGTGTACATGGGGTCGAGTCCTATGTTTTTATTAATGGTTTTCTTCGTGGAGTGCCAGGCTTCTAGGAATTCCAGTGGCTGTTTCTGCTTAGCTTGTCTCAGAATTTTGATGTTGTCCCAGTGGAATTGGTATGTCTCTTTATCCATGTGGCTTGAGGTGACTGAGTATTGGTCGTGGCTTTTTGTAGCCAATTGGTGTTCGCTTACCCTTGTTGTTAGCTTCCTTCCTCTTTGCCCTATACAATGTTTCTCACTGTCTCTGCGGGGGATCTTATTGATGACATTGGTCCTGTCCATTGGGGGGGGGGGGGCGTGGGTCTTTACTTCGGGTGAGCAGTCATTGTAGGATTGATGTGGGCTTGTGTGCCACTCTGATGCCCAGCGGTCATAGGAGTCTTGTGGTTAGTTTCGATGTGTTCCATATATAGGGTAGTGTGATGAGTGTGTCGGAGTGTGCACTATCTTCCTGATGTTGTTGATGCAGGCCTCTTCTGACCCAGTTTTTTGGATATCCATTATCTGGAAGAGGTATTCTTCTTCCTCTTGACGTAGTTCTGTGTTGTTGCAATGTGTTGTTGCCCGTTTAAATAGTGTTCACATGCAGCTTCATTTGAGTGCGTTGGGAATGTTACTGTGAAAGTTCAGTACCTGGTCCGTGTGTGTGTCTTTTCTGTGTACTTTTGTTTGTTATTCCCCATTTGTCTTGTGCTCTACCGTGATGTCCAGGAATGGGAGCTGTTTGTTCTTCTCATCGTCTCTGGTGAATTTTATTCCAATGAGGTTGTTGTTTATAAGTTTGTGCGTGTCCTCTAATCCTGTCTGTTTAATGATGACAAATATATCGTCCAAATAGCGTATCCATAGTTTTGGTTGGATTAGCAGAAGGGCTGCCCTTTCTAGTCTTTGTATCACTGCCTCGGCTATGAGTCTGAAGAAAGGTGATCCCATTGGTGTCCCGTTGATTTGTTTGTATGTTTAGCAGTTGAACTTGAAGTGGGTGGTGAGGCAAAGGTCCAGTATTTTGAACATGTTGTCTGTGGAGATGGTTTCACTGGTGTCTTGCTCTTGTTCCAGTAGTGCTGTCATTGTTTCCCTTGTTAGTGGTATGTTTTTTGATGTGAATAGGGCAGTGACATCAAACGATGTCATGGTCTCCTCGTCGTCTATCCTTATGTCTTTGATGGAGTTGAGGAATTCTTGGGCTGAGTGGATTATGTGGGGTGACTTGTTGACTAGGTCCCTGAGTCTCCTTTATAGTTCCTTCGCTAATCTGTGTGATGGAGTGCCTGGTAGTGAGACTAAGGATCTAAGGGGCACTTTCGGCTTGTGAACTTTCGGGAGGCCATGGAATCGCCCGGACACAGTCATCACATTCCAATACATCAGAACCACAAGACTCCTGTGACTGTTGGGTAACAGAGTGGCATACAAGCCCACATCAATCCTACGAAAACTGCTCACCTGAATTAACGTCCCATTCCCCGCCATGGACGGGACCAATGTCATCTATAAAATTACCTGCAGAGACTGTAGGAAACACTACATCGGACAAACAGGAAGGAAAATAACAACAAGGGTACACGAACACCAACTGGCTACAAAAAGACACGACCAATACTCAGTCATCTCAATCCACATGCATATGGAGAACCACCAATTCGACTGGGAAACACCAAAATCCTGGTACAAGCTAAGCAGAGACAGGCACTGGAATTCCTAGAAGCCTGGCACTCCACAAAGAAAGCCATTAGTAAACACGTAGGGCTCGACCCCATACACACTCGACTACGAGGGAAAACCGGAAGTAATGTAATCCAGGTCAACGGACTCCAGAGTTTAAAAAAAAGGCGGGAAAACACACCTACACTTCATCAGAGGTTGCACTGATGACGTTACCCAGCATAGTAACGAAATGTCTGCGGAAAAACAAACCAGCTTCTTGAGCCAACCAACCTCAACACCCACAACCCGGGCTACAAATCCACTCCAAACCTTAGGCTTTAAGAACTGCTTGAATAAATATTACTGTTCGGAAACTTATAATGAATGTGATACAAACAAAAATGGGAAATGCTAGAAAAACACAAAAGTATGGCATCATCTGTGAATAGAAATTAGAGTTAATTTTTCAAGTCTCGTAACCCTTCTTTTGAAGTGTTCTGCAGAAGTATCACTGAAACTGAAAACTTAACTCCAATTTTTCTCCACAGCAATAACCAAACCGACTGAGATTTTTGTTTCAGCGGTGTCTACTTTTGTTTTAGGTTTCTGCAGGTCTTTCAATGTTTTTGCGTAGTATGTAATATAAGTTCAGTTCACTTCTTTCTTTCGAAATAGTCGGTTTACGATTTCAGACAGCATAAATCAATAAAAGAAGCAAAATAATGGCTTTTAATTTTGTGCAAATATAACTTTTTCAGTGAATATAGCAGAATTACTCTCCTCATTTGTCAATGAAAATAAAATATAAAGTGTCTACCTACTCACTTATACATTGAAGCGACCCAGCCATTTAAACTGCCAAAAATCATGCAACCATATCTATTTGCACGACGCAAAATTTGGTGTATACAGAATCTGTTGTTTGCATTGCTCCAAGTTTGCGGCCTTCACGTCAGTGCCTTCAAAATCCAATATTTTTTCAGGGAATTCACATTTCTGTACTACATTAATGCATTCTTCAAATTACACACTTAATTTGTCTACTCTTTCTTGGATCAGCAATTCCATTCGCTATCAATGTGCTTTGCTGCACTTAAATCTGTACCAACTGAATCTCAAGGAATGTCTTTGGTCGATCTGTTACGTTATTGGTTTTACAAATAACATTAAAATTGACATAATGAACAAATCAAAAGCTTAGTGTCAATGAAACTTGTGTGATATAGACGAAGTATTTCTATTTGTAGACGGTAAAGTAGTCCCAGTAGATTATAAGTAATTTAAGTATTTGTCACCTTACCATTTTTTGTATCGCTCAATATTTTTTCTGCAGTGTCAGAACAATTGAAATACAGAATGTTAAATTAAGAACATAGCGAAATTAAACAATTGCAATTTTCAGATGTGTTTATGAAACTCGACGAGACTGCTATCCAGAGGTCGTAGGAACTGCAGATGCTGGAGAATCTGAGATAGCAAGGTGAATAACTGAATGAACACAGCAGGCCAAGCAGCATCAAGGTCCAGGAAGGCTGACGTTTCGGGCCTAGACTCTTTCCAGAAAATTATTTCTGAATAAGGGTCTAGGCCCGAAACGTCAGCCTTCCTGCTCCTCTGATGCTGCTTGGACTGCCGTGTTCCTCCAGCTCTACACCTTGTTATCTGAGACTGCTATCCAAATCGCTTCTGTTGGAATTTAGTGTAAGAAACTGAAGACAAATATTTGTCATTGATGAAGAAAGATATTCACTGCGAAAACACGTCAGAAGTTAAAAAAAACTATGAGACAGCATCGGCAGTAGGTTCTGGAAGCCAGAGTCAATAAATGTAGAGCTGGACAAACACAGCAGGTCAAACAGCATTAGAAGAACAGAAAAATCGTCCTTCCGCGCCAACGAAGGGATTTGGCCCGAAACGTTGACTTTTCTGCTCCTCTGACTGCCTGAATTCCAACAGAATTTTCAACCATAGTCTTCCTTTTGTAAATCCATTCTGGCTCTCCAGTCCTGCAACCGTTTTGTAAATGCTTGACTAAAGTTACAATGGACTGTTCCACTTTGCCTACCTCTAACATCAGACTGTCTGGTCTAGAATGCCAAGTTTTCATTGTAGGTCGTTTTGTAAATGTCTAGGTGCATTAGGCACCCTCTAATCTGCAGGAACTGTTCCCGATTCTGCCCTGCTGTGTTTTCCCAAAGCCACATTCATGGTGCTAAAATTTAGAGAATAATTGATTAGCAAACATACATATCGCTGAAGTTCAACAACTGAATATGCTAAAGTAATAATCCTTTGCATTCTCTAAGAAAATGCTTTAAATGTGCCAGTTCTTGTTGCTGAATGGGCCATTAAACATTCTTGCCTCAGATTCAACCTAACAATTTTTGCGATAGTAAATCCTTGCAAGGTCGTTGTTTTGTACAATAAGTCAGATATGTTTATCACCGCCAGTAATAGCAAACATCACTATGATTTAGTAACATGGCAGAGTAATCAACTAAACATGTGGACGGGACATGATATAAATACGATTTGTACGTCACGTTTATGAACTGATTCCATTTACCTGTTGATATTACACCTTGAAAATTAGACGAGTGCAGTGAACGGAACACAACAGGATATTCAATCGTAACACAGGGACTGAGATAACAAATTGTTTAAAGGAAAATGCATCAATTATTCCAATTTATATCTCTAGACATAAAAGAGATAACAACAATAAAATAAAGCAAAATAAGAAGCCTTTCTCCTTGCGAGGTGTGTGTAAATGCAGAACGATGAAATGTCGAAACAGACAAGCAATAATGGCTAAAGAAATAAGGAAGAGAGGCAGAATGTTCCGCAGCTAACCACGTGAACACCATTTATTTTATTATTCATTCTGGAAGGAGGCAGTCATTAGTTATGTTAGTATTTACTGCCCATCCCTAATTGCCCAACGGGAAGTTAAAAGTCAATCATAATGCTGTGGGTCTGGAGCCACACGAAGGCCAGACCAGGTAAGGATTGCAGTTTCCTTCCCTAAAGGATGTTAGTGAGTCAGATTTTTTTTCCCATTAATTATCAATAGATTAATTATCATTACGAGACTATTTATTCCGGAGTTCTATTGAATTCTAGTTTCACCATCTACTGTGGCAGAATTCTAACCCGGGTCCTTGGAAAATTACTTCGGCGTCTGGAGTAAGAGTCCGGCGATAATACCACTATGCGTCCCTTATTTAATATGGTAAGAAATGTGATAGGTAGTTTGAAATCGGCGGCATGTCGTCACATTCAAATATGCTACATTTATTTAGCAATGTTATGCCCTATCATGTCTTAATTGAGAACTGAGGAACATCAATATTAACGGGAAAATGTCATTGGGGAAACTGAATTGAGGGCTGATAAATCCTTAGAGAATCTGTACTGCACTATTATTAAAGAAGTGGTCCTCAAAATAATGAATGCACTGCTGATCATCATATAATATTCAGTTGAATCGGGAACAGTTCCTTCAGATTAGAGGGTGCCTAATGCACCTAGACATTTACAAAACGACCTACAATGAAAACTTGGAATTCTAGACCAGACAGTCTGATGTTGGAGGTAGGCAAAGTGGAACAGTCCATTGTAACTTTCGTCAAGCATTTACAAAACGGTGGCAGGACTGGAGAGCCAAAATGGATTTATAAAAGGAAGACTATGGTTGAAAATTCTGTTGGAATTCTTGAAGAATTTCAATGGTAGAGATAATAAAGGTATTTCAGTGGATGTAGATGATTTGGAATGACAGGCTTTGAAAATAAAAAAGTTCTGAATCAGAGATTAGCGCATAAAACAAAAGTATAAGATGTTTTGAATGGTGAGTTCGACAAGAAACTGAAAAAAAAAAGTCCTGTGGATTCTGGAAGAAGAGTCACTGAAACCGAAAAGTTAGCAATTCTTTCTCTCTACGCCTATTGTGTTTCTTCAGCTATTTCTGTTTTTGTTGCGGATAGGTAAATGGTTGGCAGACAGAAAACAGAGAGTACGAACAAACAACTGTTTACCAAATAACAGGCAGTTGCTGTTTGGGTACTAAAGTATAAATGAAACATAGGTGAGAGTGTCAGCTATTTGGAGGGTGCACGGCTATTTGAGTACGATTTAGGTCTGCAAAATCACTGACTAAATTCATTGCAGATGTAGCATTTTGTAGATATTTACGACGGTATCTATTTTGGGTGCCAGAACTATTAAGGCATATTCCTATTTAATGGATGTGAGTTGAGCGAGGGAACGTGTAGTGAGAAGGGTGTCGTAATAGAATTGTTGCTGAAGTTATGCATGGAAGTTCAGGAGGTGATAAATAGCGTCAATAATGTTCATAGCGTGAGGATTCGAGTACAGGAGCATAAATGTTTCGCTGCAATATAAGATAAAGAAGAAATTGAATTGATCACTCTTTGCAAACATGAATTAAATGTATCTGGGAAAAGCAGGAACAAGTTATTAGATAGGATGATCAGCTATGATTGCAATGAATATCAGAGCAGGCTAAAAGTGCTGGAATAACCTATTCCTGCCCCTATGTTCTACTTTCAAAAATTTGCAGCATTTCTATAAGCCACATCTTGCTGAAATGACAAGGGTACTAGGCAAACTGAGCTTCATAAGACAAACATCCATGTTCGATTATGAAAAAATATTTATCTGTCTCAGCTGTAAATCAAACATTTTTGCTGTCGCTTGTACAGACTTCAGTGATGCATTGATAATAAAATGTATAGTCCAATAATCTTGGACTTCAGCCGACACATAATGTGTAACTCGCAGCCCTCTTATTTCTATGGTATTTCCTTCTCAGTGAAGAAATGTAGGAAATAGCATTATAGAGAAAATTTTACATGTGACAGTTGCCTCACATATGAGCATTCACTCTTGTCAAACTTCTGGTAGTATGCCATTCTGGACAGTGCTGTGATGTCAAAAATATATCAAAGTTTATACATGAGTTGATGGAAACAGATCAAATCGGGACTTAATAACTTGCAAATATGTCAACGATTGCTGGAAAAGTAACTTTGGAAGACGATATAACGAATATATATATAGAATAATTGACCTGGAAAACATCTGCAAAAATGGAGAGAGGATGCGAAAAATTTGACATTTTGATAATGTTGTCTTTTTGATAGAATAGATTAAGAATTAAAATCATCTAAATGATGAGAAATTGCAAAAAAAAAAAAAAACCCACAAGCGTATCTTTTTAATTTGTTCCTTACATTACAAAGATCACAATACGGGTATAGCATATAATTAGAAAAACAATTTTTTTTTGAGATAGACCCAAAAGGGTCTAGGCACGAAACATAAGCCTTCCTGCAACTCTGATGCTACTTGGCCTAATGTGTTCATCCAGCTCTACACCACGTTAGCTCAGATTCTCCAGCATCTGCAGTTCCTACAATCTCTGAAACAATTTTTTTTTGTTGTGATTACGAGGCAATTGAATACAAAAGTGAGATAATGTTTCTCTTAAAGTGAGGTCTCTTCTTATATTACGTCTGAACTATTCCATACAGCAGCCTCATCCAATACGAGGATATGATGCCAATTGGAACCAGTTCAGTGAAACTTGAGTGGACAGATCCTTGGAATGGCAGTTTTACCTCATTGGCAGTGGACTCGCCTTGCCTTGTAACTTTAAAGTTTGAAACAGTGCAATTTAGTGGGAACACATGATGCTGTGATGATGTTTCACAGATTGATATCAACATTTTAGACCTAGAGATCAGAATTCAACACCAATAAATATTACACCTGTACCATATTGATGAGAAATGTCTCCCCCCTCTCACTCTCTCCTTCTGTGATTGTTCATTTGTGTGTGTGTGTGTGTGTGTGTGTGTGCGTGTGTGTGTGTGTGTGTGTGTGTGTGTGTGCGCGCGCGCGCGCACGCGCGCAGTGTGCACTTATTTGTCCTCCGGAGCAACAGGAGAAGGGAAGGGATTTTAAATTTTCGATCCTATAGGGAATCCTCTACCTGATGGATACACTTTCGATAAGGTGGAAGAAAAAAAACTTTCAAAGTCGATTGAAAGGTTATTCTGAGGTTGCGATGAGATCAACTATGATCATATTACGTGTCTGAACATGGAAAAATATCTAAATAGTCTCATCCGGACATTAAGTTATAATGACAGATGCAGATTTCAGCACGTCATATTCTTTAAATGTTGCTTTGCTGACAAAAAGACGATGCCCTTAATGTGCCTGCTTTGAGTCTCCAGCTCTTCCTTTATACAGGGCCTTGGCTGATCTTCCCAGGCACCAGATAGTTGATGCCTGAATCTCTTCTTTCAAGTGCTATGACGACCAACTACATATTTAAGAACATAACCTGCATTACATTTAAAAGCAAATGTATAGATAATTATGAAATGAATATGGTAATTAAATATAACTTCACGTTTTACAACTCACGTGTGTCCTCAAGAGCCTTTTTCACATTGTTCAGTTCTTATAAAAAGGAAGATATGTTTTGTAATTGGTAACGGCTTCTCTTTAATAATAATGATAATGACCAATACTTACTGCAATAACTTAAGTTGTCCACATTACACATGTTTTATTATCAAAAACGCTCTTGCTTCATGTTGCATCCAGATTTTTTCGTTGAATGCAAATAGATGATGCATAAGACAAACACGTGGAGTGATCTGAGAGTTCTGGGTATGAATACCTACCCAACGAAACGTAGACACATAGAAACATGGATCATAGATTGTTAGAATTCATACACAGTGGAAGCAAGACATTCTGCCCATTGAGTCCACACTGACATTCCAAAGAGAATCCCAATCAGCGCTCATTCGTTTTCTCTTATTCACTCTGCATTTCCCATTTCTAATCATTCAGCATACACCATGAGCAATTTAACATGTCAATCCATTTAACCTCCACGTCATTGCACTGTGGGAGAAAACTGGAGTACATCAGAGGAAATTTGACACTGACAGTTCGCTGAGTCCAAAAGGGATCCTGGGTAAAGCTGCTGTGCTAATCTTTGAGGCACCGTGCCACCCAAATTGAATTTGAAATTAATCAGAAGTTATAATTGAAATAATTCAGAGAACAAGAATAAGTCATTCTACCTAGTCCCTGTTGTCTAAGCACCAGAATTGATTAAATCTCCTGGTGTTATTTAAAGTTAAATCTGACTGTCCCAATATTGCTTTACTTTATTTCTCATAAGGTTATAAGTTATCATTTGTTAAATGTGTAAATTATTTTATTAGTTAAAGTAATCTCCAAACAAAAGATCCCCATTTCACACATGACATCAAATGCCATTGTGTTAACACATTCATTTTACATGAAATGATTTCGAAATCACATTGACGAATTTTATGAGGAATCAGAGGGAACTTTGTAAAATCTATTCGATTTTGTGCGACATACCTTTTTCATTTCCGCTTGATTTTTCTTCTACAATAACAATCAGAATTTAACATATTACAGATATATTTCACTTTCAAGGGATAACACAGTGTGGAGCTGGAGGAGCAAAGCAGGCCAGGCAGCATCAGAGGAGCAGGAAAATTGACACTTCGTATTGGGATCCTTCCCATTTCTGAAGAAACGTTCTGACCCAAAGCGTCAACTTTCCTGCTCCTCTGATGCCATCTGGCCTGCTGTGCTCCTACAGCACCTCACTGTGCTATCTCTGACTCCAGCATCGGCAGTCCTTACTATAGCTTTCATTTGCAATTAGGTTTTGCATGACAACATCAAAAGAAAATCGCATCTTCAATCCCAAGATCATGTGTTTATTACACAGCTGATCAACCATTGATTGTATTCGTAACAAAACATTGACAACTAAGAATGTTTTCAGAGAAAGTGGAAGAAAATTGTTTGTTGCGAGGATTGATCCAATAACTTTCCCGAGCAATCTATGAAGTCTTGAGGAAACCAATCGA
Source organism: Ginglymostoma cirratum (assembly GCA_024137785.1). Classification (NCBI taxonomy): domain Eukaryota; kingdom Metazoa; phylum Chordata; class Chondrichthyes; order Orectolobiformes; family Ginglymostomatidae; genus Ginglymostoma; species Ginglymostoma cirratum. Next base: position 2,114,302 of record JAHRHZ010000141.1, on the reverse strand, counting down.
CAAAATCAACACTGTTGACATTTTCTTTTTCCAGTTTAGTCAATAAAAGGCTCGTAGCCTTCATGTTATATCATGTTACTTTAATTAACACTCATTAGCACTAATGATCTGTCAAGGAAAATCAGAGACAACTGATGCCTAATGAACAATTTACACCAATACTTTATGAGCACATGTGCTTATTACTGCACGTAGGAAACAAATCTCTCCCTTCTGATGTTCTTTGTTGAGCTATTTTCTTACAAAATTCAATTATCTAATATTCAGCTACGAAGAACACTCTTAATGATTTATTTTCCTGGCGTATCAACATACCAAGTGCTGAAGAATCCTATTTTTTCAGCACTTACCACATTTAACAGGACTCTACAGTGAGAGAAATTTGCTTTCTATGGCTGCTTTTGTCCATACATGTCATCAACTATGCAGTGAACTCTGCGCCTCATAGTTCAAATCTGCAATGGCCGAGTGTGGATATATAATTGGGATCTATTCTTCTTTTTATTTTTTAATCTCCAATTTAACTATAATGGATACATCTACTTACTGCATAATTGGAAATACTGGCCATCGTACAGGACATGTTCACACTGAATGCACAGTACATCACATTGCGAAACAGGAACACCCTAATAGGACAAATTTACTAAGTAAACAATGACTCACTGTGGGCTTCCAAGAGACTTGGTGAGATGCTGATAATTGCAATATTCTATTAAATGTCCTTCGTAATTTTATAAAATTATATGTTTGACAATGTTGTCTTCATGAGTCGAGGATCGCAGTTCTAGTACAATTCAAAGTGCATGGAATATACCAGTAGGTAATATACAGAAGAAACGAAAAGTGCATCTTCGAAGCGCTGCAGGAATAGACTACATGAATGTTAAGCATAGGAGTTAGGATGTCATGTTGTGCTTGAACAGAACGTTAGTGAATTCACTTTTCGATGACTGCATACAGTTCTGTTTGCACTTCTATCGGAAAGATGGTGTTGAACTTGAGAGGGTGTAGAAAAATGCTTACAGTGATCTTTCCAGTGTTTGAGTTACAGGGAGAGGCTGAATAGGCAGGTGCGTGTTATCCTGGATTTATACAATCATGAGGGGCATGGATAGAATGAATAGCCAAGGTATTTTTCCGCAGTTGGGAAGTCCAAACCTAGAACGCATAGACTTAGAGTGAGAGAGGAAAGGTTTTAAAAGGATCTGAGGGGTAACTTTTTTAAACAGAAGTTGGTGCTTTTATGGAATGAGCTGTGGGATGAACTGGTGAAGCTGTGTATAGCTGCAGCATTTTAATGACATCTAGAAGAGTATATGAACAGGAAAGATTCAGAGGAACATGGACGAAATGCTGGAAAATAGGATTTAGTCAGATTGGGATGTCTTGTCAGCACAGATGTTCTGGATCAAAAGGTCAATTTCCCTACACTATGGCTATGACACAGCCTACATTAGACACACGTAGATGATGCTACAGCGGTTGATTTGATGAATGCTTTGCAATTTTATTGTATGTATAGAATAAAAATCCGAAATCAGCGTATTTATGCGCATGAATTTGTCAGAAAAAAAAATAAAAAATGACAGTGTTTTAAACGTTATCTACCAGAAGCATCAAGTTCACAATCATCTCTGGCATTTGTTCAGAATCGCACTTGACTTCATTCAAACAAGTAATGCTTTCCCTTGGACATCAAGAGGTCAATGACTACATTAGAGGAAACAAAATCTTGCATACATGAAAGAGGTTTCATTTTTTTTTTGGACCATTGGTGTTCGCCCAGGACAATTGCAGCAAAAGGTCTAAGTGTCAGTTTGGAGCAGTTTCCAGCTTTTTCATACTTGATTTAATTTTTTTTAAAAAGGTGAATAAAATGCATCCATAAAGATCAATATAGCTAAGTCTCAATCATAAAAATAAAATAATTGCAAATGTAATGCTAGCAAATGCCATTTCCTGGCAATTAACATCTGCAGCTAGGTGTTTTTCGTCCAGCCCGTTGGCTGACCCACTTCAAATCTCACTCCAACCTTTCTCAAGCATGACGTATACAGTGGCTATCATGACTCGAGTTAACAGTGGATTCAATTGATACAAAACATTTCTTTTAATTGACTGCAACTTCAACACATCCTGGAAAACTAGAAGGCTGTTCAAATAGAACGATACAGCCCACAATTTGATGTTAAACCCAGTCAAAAAAAAGTCCGTTGCTTCAAGCTAATATGTTCATCTGCAGGAATTACGTGATTGTTTTTTCTCCATCACCCGCCCCAGATATTTTTAATTATTTTGGCGTTCTATGTGATACAGCTGCATAAAAAAATGTTTCAGATGTTCACGCATAATTGCATAGTTTTCCATCATTCAGTTGCCGACCATTCCCAGGTGCGACAAATAAGAAGAAATGAGACAACCTTTTTTTTTCCTTTTTCCCATTCCTGTCAAGCCGCAATTGACTTATTGAAAATATTCCTTATCAAGACTAATGGTATCTGTTTGTCACCAAAATTGCCCATTTAAATCTTGAGGTAAAAATCAGAAGAATCTGAGAAATAAGAGTAAAAAAATCGTGTCGTGTGTTATTAGCAGGAACGATGGGCAATGGTGGAAATGTTTACAAAAACGTTCCCTATTTGATTCTGGAGTCCTACAGTTGCCAAGAAGGCTCTGTTATATTTGATTCAGTTAAAAGTTAGTCACCTGAATAGGTGCACACATTTTTAGAATTTTTTTTCTGGTTCTCATCTGGTATGTTGAACCTTTTTTTTTATTTTTCAAGCCTGCTTCAATATTTGTAAATAATAAACGTTCAATGTTCTGCTTGTCAATGACTGTCTCCCACCTGCCACTGTAAATACCAATAATTCATGACTTGCACTCAGTTGTCCTTATTAAGAAGGATAGATATGTAGCTGGACTTAGACCTTTGAAAGTTTCGCTGCGTAGAATATATGTGTGCGCACGTGTGTCATCAGTACTACGAACACGATTGGACCAATCCATTAATGAGGCAGTGAGCGTGTAATACTGGAACCGAAATATCGATGTTTCCTGTGTTAGATATCTTCTTAGGTCATGACATGATATTAATTTTATTCAACTCAATAAATAAAGAAGTAAATCCTTGTATATTTCCATCCCTGTATAAGTTGTGAAGGCTTCACCACTGTGGAGAACTTGCTCAGCTGCCAGGTTTGTTAAACTCGCAGTTTGGTCTTCATAGCCTGTTGGCTTTTGTTTCACACTTTCCTTTTATTCAACATGGACATAGAACCACAAATGCCACATAAAGCTTTTGCCAGAGTATAACATGTTTGACTCCATTGTCAATTTGAAAACAAAAACACTTAGATCAAGTCATCACTAATATGAGACAGTTGTTGCCCAAATGCGGGAGATTGAATTAGTCAACTTCAAATACATAAGAGGAATGCCTGTGCCGAGATATCCAAATGTCAAGGTGAAAATGTTGAAAGCAATACATTCTTGCTTCTTATGTTCATCGCTGCCTGAATGCAGCTAGGAAACAGAGAACATGATGTCACTTGTACATACTGCAGTCCTGGAAAGAAACGGAATTGCATTTAGTGTGTTTAGAATGAACTTGCTAAAGAATAAAACAAAATTGATATTTTGTTCCAAATAAAGTGTAAAGTTAAATGTGCTTATCTAATTGTTTGCATTGCAAAAGGTGGCTTTGTTGTGCTACAGAATTTCCTTATTGTCATCACACATGTTATGGTGCATTACAGCTACGTCAGCCAAAATAACAACTGTGTAAATGTTTCGTGTGCACACAGTGACCACATCAGTAACCACGCATGGGAACATCACCTAGAACATTGTAGTTGACAGGTAGACCCATAACTTTCACAAATTTTCTGTGATGATATAGGATGTTAGATACCCTTGTGACAACATTTTCCTTAGTATAAGGATCACAGTAATATTTTACTTCGCCGCGGGTAGTTTATTGTAGCCAGTAATAAATAGCTGTGAGCTTGTTCTTTGAGTTTTGATATTTAGCATCGTCAGACATGCGACGTGCCAGAGCATTCCCTTAAATCTCGACTTTATCTAGCAGCCTGACATGTGTGGCAAATGGCCTACCGTCTTTTGAACCTCTTATTTTCTTCCTCCTTGGTTGTATCACTTAGATACTGATAAGAGACAATTGCTTCAATGCAAGTCGCATCCTAACAGCTTCAGACACCAACATCTTCTCACTTGTGTCTTATATTTAGACAGAACAATGTTGCCGTAGAGTAAACATTTACGTTCAATTTTACTTCTTCATATCGTCTGAGAATTCAACTGACGTTTCAATCTCCTGGAAGAATATTTTATCCTTTCTGTATAGGCAGCACTGCTGAAGTTGATAACTGAGTAAATTTCTGATTTACAAGAAGAAAACATTTTTGGGCATAAGCGACTGTATATCAGGGACAGTTCTGGCACTACCGGCATATTTGGATCTGTGCTTTGACAATGATCATTAAAATATCGAGCCTTTGAAGAATAACATGCAGTTGTTGCCAATATCCTCATCTTGGCTGTCTCCAAGTCGTATGTTTACATGATATATTGTGACAGTAGGTGTTAGATTAACGGGCTCTTTTTCGAAAACATTCAAAATCTTCTCAGATTTAGTAAGAACTGCCGATGCTGGAGCCTGAGATAACAAGGTGTGGAGCTGGAGGAACACGGCAGGCCAAGCAGCATCAGAGGAGCAGGAAAGTTGACGTTTCGGGTCGAGACACTTCTTCAGAAATGGGGTAGGGGAAGGGGATTCTGAAATAAATAGGGAGAGACGGGGAGGCGGGTAGAAGATGGATAAAGGAGAAGATAGGTTGAGAGGAGACAGACAGGTCAAAGAGGCGGGGTTAGAACCAGTGAAGGTGAACGTAGGTGGGGATTTAGGTGGGGGATAAGTCAGTCCAGGGAGGACGGACAGGTCAAGGAAGCGGGATGAGGTTAGTGTGTAGGAGATGGGGGTGGGGCTTGAGGTGGGAGGAATGTTTAGGGAGGTGGGGACTAGCTGGGCTGGTTTTGGGATGTCGTTGGGCAAGCGGAGATTTTGAAGCTTCGGAAGTCCACATTGATACCTTTGGGTTGCAGGGTTCCCAAGCGAAATATGAGATGCTGTTCCTGCAACTTTCGGGTGGCGTCATTGTGGCAATGCAGGAGGTCCTGGATGGACGTGTCGTCCGAGGAGTCATGGGGCGAGTTGAAATGCTTCTCGACTGGGAGGTGTAGTTGTTTGTTGCGAATTGAGTGTAGGTATTCCGTAAAGCGGTTCCCAAGCCTCCGCCTGGTTTCCCTCATGTAGAGGAGGCAACAACGGGAATAGCGGATACAGTATACCACAGGTGAACATCTGTTTGATGTGGAAGGTGTTCTTGGGGCCTGGGATGGGAGTAAGGGGGGAGGTTTAGGGGTAGGTGTAGCATTTGCTTCGGTTGCAGGGAAAAGTGCCAGGGCTGGTAGGGCTGGAGGGGACTGTGGAGCGGATAAGGAAGTCACGGAGAGAGTGGTCCCTCCGGAAAGCAGATAAGGTTGGGGAGGGAAAAATGTCTTTAGAAGTGTGGTAAGATTACAGGTGACGGAAATGTCGGAGGAAGATGTGTTCGATTTGGCGGTTGGTGGGGTGGAATGTGAGGACGAGAGGGATTCTGTTTTGGTTATTCTAGCGGGTAGGGGGTGTGGGGGACGAGTTGTGGGAAATGCGGGAGACACGGTCAAGGGCATTTTTGATTACTGTAGAGGGGAAGTTGCGGTCCTTGAAAAACGAGGACATCTGTGATGTTCGGGAGTGGAATGCTTCATCTCGGGAGCAGATGCGGCCGAGGCGAAGGAATTGGGAATAGGGGTTGGCCTTTTTACAGGAAGGTGAGTGGGAGGAGGTGTATTCTAGGTAGTTGTGGGAGTCAGGAGGCTTAAAATGGATACCAGTTTCCAGATGGAGGCCAGAGATGGAGACAGAGAGGTCCAGGAAGGAGATAGAGGTATTAAGGATGGTCCAGGTGAACTTAAGGTTGGGGTGGAAGACATTGGTGAAGTGGATGAACTGTTCGAGCTCCTCGTGGGAACACGTCGCAGCGCCGAAACAGTCATCAATGTAACGGAGGAAGAGATGGGGGATAGGACCAGTGTAGTTTTGGAAGAGGGATTGTTCCACGTATCCTACAAAGAGGCAGGCATAGCTTGGGGCCATGCAGATACCCATGGCCACCGCCTTTGTCTGTAGGAAGTGGGAGGAATTAAAAGAGAAGTTGTTGAGTGTGAGGACGAGTTCAGCTAAGTGGATGATGTAATCAAATCCAAAACTTTCTCGTGCACCATTGTTGGTGCAACAGTGGAAATGTTTAATTCCTCTGTCATCAATGCCTCATTAAATTTCATGGTATAATATTCAATCTCTTCTGGAGCTCACAAAGCCTGCTTTGAAGTAGGCTTTTAAAATGCTGGCTTCCAACAAGTAGAAGTAAAAAGTCAGTATATGCATTGAAATAATATAATACATATTAGTATTTTGAAAGATACAGACTGTCATCACGTGGATTTAATGTTACGTTCCCATGCTATCACTGAATTAAATCAATTTGCCAAAAGAAATGAAGATACACCAAAGTCCGATGAATTTTTTTTGTATGTGTGTGTCTGTGTCTGTGTCTGTGTGTGTGTGTGTCTCTGTGTGTGTGTGTTTGTAAGCTCGGAAGCAACATCTGATGTTTAGTTTGTTTGAACACCATTACTAACGTGAGAAAGGTTTCGTACGTTGCATGGATTAAAACAGTGTTGATGAGGACATTGACGCTTACAGCAGAAGCAACAACGATGACAAGAGTAAAACAATGCACTCCAAAACCCAATTAGGTCACTGTGTTATCAACAGTTGTTTCAGCAAAACAAATGCATTCGCTCACTGATGTTGAACAAGAAATGTGATTTTTGTTTCATAATACCTCAAAAAAGCATGCGTAGTGAGAGCTCATCATGAAATATTTTTACATTGAGGGTTTCAATATTCACAGGAATGTAAAATATCGTTATATCAACAACAAGATGAAGTTATTTGAAAAATTGACTAATAGAACCAACACTGGCTTGTAGAAGAAAAAGAAAGTAAAACAAGCACCACTGTTTCTGTGGAAAAAAAAGACGTGCAGATAAAAGTTTAACTGTGTTAAACATTAATGGACATGATTTCTGGTGGACTTTGACTTCTTCCTGTTTTCTTGTGGTCTGTCGTAAGCTATTTGTCTCTGGCGTAATATAACACATGGTATGGCACTTTGGCTACTATTCCCTACTATTCCATTGGTACTCTGAAGAACAAATTTACAAGCACAGTTTTATTTGAATAGATTCTATCCCTCATTCTTTTATTCTCTGTAGCACCGACACTCTAGACTTCTGATTCGAATAATGGTGATTTCTGTTGAGAACTATGATCTTTGGAAGTTTCATTTTTCAATTTTGATCTATCAGGATGAATCTTGGAATTGAGTTACACGCATCAGGAACTTTGACTTTCTTACTTTGGTACTGTACTAAGGATAAGTGTTCTGTATTTGAAGGATTAATTGAAAGAGTTGATTTTCGGCAGAGTCTGCCATCACCCTGAGATTGCAGTCATTTTATTAATGAAGAAGTTGCATTTTATTTTTCAACTGCTTTCCACACTGTCCTGGAGGTGAGGTCTATGTAACTGTGTTTTATCAACAGTATGGCCAATACGTATACAGGGCGAATTTATGTTTTACACTCTAACCTTTCAATATGATTTTCGCTTTTCTCTTAGCATCAATATCGTTACGGAGCATGACACTGGAGGACTTTTTAATGGTTGCATATACTAGATCATACGAGAGAAAGAAAAATCATATTTTCATTTCAAAGAAACTCGATTAACAATAATGAGACAATTTTATTTTACCTGACGTGAAATCCTTACTAAATTACCGTTGGCTACACCAAAATAAATGCATAACATTGTTAACCCTTCCCTAGTTAGACATGAAGGATTAAAATGAGGCAGTATTACTGTCACCTGAGCGATGTTCGTTTTCATCAAGTTCTGTGAAAGAGAATGACAACGATTTGAATTATTATTCTGAAATCAAAGAAAGAAGTTTCAGAACAATACAAACTGACAGTTGACAGTATTAAATTCGTTAATGCCATGTTTAACATTACAATATTTGTCTTTAGAATGTGTCAAAGGACTTTTATGAAAGTAACATTTCTTGCACCTTATTAATCCGTACCTATTGTACTGCATTATTTAAATGTTTAAGCGGTAGCTCCTTGGTGAAATGACACTGATGGGTCGTCGGCATAATGTAAACAGTTGCAATATCAAGATTATGAGGAGCATTCAGTGAATTGTTTGTGCTCAGTATGCCTTGTTTATAAATTATATGTGTAATATATTTCATGGAGATGACGATGCTTCACCATCGATCTCAATAAACATTATTAATGTCTCATCCAGTGTCAGTTTAGATCGGCAACAATTGCCCAGTCAGAGGAAAAAAACTCTTCGCTGATTATGCTACCATGCACGGTGTGACTTCAGACATGTACTTTCTTCAAGAACACACTCCCCCCCTCCCCACAACCAGGGATTCCCAAAAAAATACATTGTGCATGTACCTCAGCCATTTCTGACTGTATTAACACAATTGTGCCTTCAGAAACCCGTATTGTTTCCAGAAAACGAAATTGTACACCCTGTTAGCACATTCCACTTTATCAGTCCCTGCATATATATCAACGGCCATCTTTGCCATGAAATACAGTTCTACTCCATCATGATTCTAAAAGTTTCCTCGTTCATGTATTCCTGGCACATTCCTATACAATCACAGAATATTGCCTGTTTAACTTATCTATCCTAGTTGTTCGAATCCACATACCCAACTTCCAGATGAAGTTATGTTTTAATTATTCTTCTTTCAATATAGTGCACCAAATTTGAAGGTAACTAGCCCGATGTCCTTTGCATTGCTGAGATAAATGCAAACTCGTTGATCACTTTATTGAACACCTTAGGATGTTCATAAGAATACCCAAACATTGAGTGCTTCAGCATTTCAGGAAACCATGCTACTCCAATTCAAATATTTTCATCAGTGAAGCTACTACAGTGTTACAATGAATCTCGTCGCAAGCTGGAGGAACAGTAACTCATTTTCGTCGACATATTTCAGCTTCGAGGACTCACCATTGAAGTTAACAACCGTAAAGCATGAACTCTGTCTTCCATCTTGATTACAACATTCCCCTCACCATCAGTTTTGTTATATTTGTGTCTTGTTAATGTTCATCTTAGATGAACAGATTCATTTTATCCTTTTCATGCATGTCATTTCTCTGCCTTTTGTATACGTACAATTCCATTACCATGATCAACATACCCTTTGTAATATTCACTTCAGGTAGCATCATTATTTATTCCACTTGCAATCTTCTTCCTCTGCCAACTGCATAAAATAAATATGTCCTCTCCTTGTTTTAGAACTGAAGCAGTCATATCAACCTCGAAATCTTCACTTTGTATTTTGCACAGTTGCTGTCAGATCTAATTGTTTCCAAGTTTTTCTTTTTGCTTAACTTGAGCTATAATATACACCCTATTTAGGTTTTATTTCTCACCCAAGATGTGAGGCCAACAAATCACCTGTACTCTTCAATGCTAGTTGCGACATCTCCAGGTCGAATGTCAAGATGTAGTTTGAATTCCAAATAATGGATTGCTTCTGTCACCCTTACCGAAGCCTTACCTTTCTGTAGGACGATTAAACTTTTTTACTGAAAAGTAAAAATACATCTTCTCCTTTTGGTGTGCATCTTTCTCGACACTAGTATATTCTAAAGTTGACATTATTTATTGCATTGAATTTGTTGCAGTGGTGAAGATTGAAGCCTAGCTCACGTCGATTAGTTTTATGTAATAAACACCATCACAATCTCTTATTTCAGCAGATGACATATGTCTCTTGTGATACTCTTTGTTAAACATTAATGCATATGAGGTAAAGTCGTCTTGATTATACCATGAGGAGGTGATCATGATTCTTCTGAGAAAACAGTAACAATCACAAATCTCAACGCCCCATATGGCTCTGAATTCTTTTGATGCTACATTCCTTCTGAAACATTGCTTTACAGCTAGTAGGAACATGTCGAGCACGTAAATTGGGTTTTAGAAATGGCTTCCACGAGTCTGCTAATTGTTGTTGTAATTGAAGACAGAAAAGTACAAAAAAAAAGTTTAACGTGCTTCTTGTTGGAAAGAATATGAACAGGATGTGAATCTTTTTACTTACTGCACTTCAGCTTAAGGTCTTCCAGCTCTAAACAAATGTGCACATTATAACAAACATATTTAATGGTTTTCTTCATATTAAGTGTATATTAAGTGTCAGAGCATAGCATTACACACAAAAAAACAACATGAGCGGAAGATTAGATGGCCACTTTTGCTCTGCAGAAAACACGTCACAATATTTATTGAGGTATAACTGAAAAAAAAATCAGATCTTTACTGGTCAGAATGATGCTATTAATGATGCTATCAGTTTTCCAGTTAGATCAGATCTCAACGTGTTCAGTGAAGAATGTGTTCGAGAGCAAAATCTATCCACTTCTCGTCCAATTTTCGACTCTCCTTGGAAAACACATAACCTGGATCATTACTTGTTGGTTTGACAGTGCTATGGTTTCTTTCTTTCTATATTGCACTGGCGTCCACTCTGAGAACGAATACAATATAAAATGTCTACTTGGAGAAACACAGCAGGTCAGGCAGCATCAGTGGAACAGTAAAGCTGACGTTTTGGGTCAGGGGCCTTCTTCAGAATATTTTGTACAAGGGTCCAGACCCGAAACATCAGCTTTCCTGTTCCTCTGATGCTGCCTGGCCTGCTGTGCTTTTTTTCAGTTTTACACTTTGTTATCCAGCATCTGCAGTTCTCGCTATCACAATATAAAAGTTCAGTTTTCTCCCCTTCCAAAGCTTGGACCTTAAGAAAACACTTACGAAGAATCATTCCATTGCAAACAGACTGGGGTTATGCTTATGCAATAATGTGTTTATAATTCAGTATGGCATCAAAAATTGATCAAAAATACAGATTGAAACGTAAACTGCTTGGAATGAATCAATCCGAAGCCAAGCAAGTATACCAACGTATCTGTACACAGAATTATCCATTCCAGTCAAAGTTGGCTTCACAGGCTAGACCAGCAGTCAATGCTCAGAGGATAGTTAATCGTCAACCACCTTACTGTGTTTCCTGGAGTCATATGTACACCAGACCAAGTAATGACAGCAGTTTCCTTCCCTAAAGGACATTAGTAAATGAGATTTTTCTCAATTTTTCCAGGAAGATCAACAATGTTTATGTTTATTCGTAAACTACTAGTTCCAGATTGACTAATTTAATATTCCGACATCTGCCATAGAAAAATTCGATTGCAAAACCCCAGATCTTCACTTGGGTCTCTGCATTGTTAGTTCAGCGATAGTGCCACTGTGTTATTGCCTCCGTTTAATGATAAACAATATTTCCATTTGATACTCAATAAAGTCCTTCTATATCATGCAATTAGGAAATGTAAAGGGAAGTTCCTACTCAATAGGAGGAGAATCATTTGCAAACGGAGAGAGATCATACAGTTATTGAGCATGGAAATAGATGCTTCAGACCAACCAGCCCATGCCGAGCATAATCATAATCTAAACTTGTCCCACCTGTTTTTTTCCTGGCCCATATCCTTTCAAGCATTTTCCTATTAAAGTATTCATCCAAGTTTCCTTTAGATTTTGTAATTGTCCCCACATCCACCATTTCCTCAGGAAGTTTATTAGGCACGTGAATCAACCTCTGTGTAAAAGAAAGCATCTTTTATGTCTGTTTCTTTAAACCTCTGACTCTCTCACGTTAAAAATGTGCCCCATACGCTTGAAATTCCCTATCCGAGGGAGAAGACACCTATCATTAAGCCGATTTATACCCCACCACGATTTTGTAAACCTCTATAATGCCACGACTCAATCTCCTATGGTCCAATGAAAAAAAGTCAGTCATTTTCTAACTTTGCTTTGTAACAAAAGTTTTCAATATCTGGTAAATGTTAAATTACCAATATCCTGGTAAATATCTTTTGAAAACTCTCCAGCTTAATAATACCTTTCCTATAAATGGACGAATATAACTGAACAGAGTATTCCAAAAGAGTACTCATCAATGTCCTGTAAAACATCACTGTGACTTCACAACTGAACAATGAAGGCAAGCGTGCTAAACAATTTTATCCATCCTGCATGTAATTACATCCCTCCGTGTTTTTCAGTGAACAATGTTTGGGATAGCATTCCAGTTGAGGACTGTATAATCGAAGAAAAATTATAAATGATTTTGATCCAAATACAGAAGGCATGGCTCGAAAGTTTGCAGATGAGAACAAAATGTTGGCATAGCAGATAATGAAAGAGGTTACCTAAGATTACGATGTGATCTTGATCGAACTGGTCATTGGGCTCACAAATAGCAGATGGAGTTCCATATGCATAAATGCGAGTTACTGAATTTTTGTGAAGACATTTCAATGAATTATGCAGATGAACCTCTACGTCTCTCTGTTCCACAACACTACCCAAGGCCATAGTACTAATTGTATGGGCACTACCTGTTTTTGTTGTACACAAATTCAAACCCTTGCATTTATTCACATTTATTCCATCTATCATTCTTGATCCCAATAACCCTGTTGATCAAGATTCCCTCGTAATCTTAGATAACCTCTTTCCTTACCTAATATGCAACCACTTTGGTGTCATCTCCAAGTTTTAGAGCAATGCCTAGTATATTTAGGCCCAGATCATTTATATATATATATTCAGTTATACAATCATCAACTGGAATAATATCTCAATCATTGTTCACCAAATACAGGGAGGTCTGTAATTGCATACGGCAGTTCAGAGATGATTCATAAGACTAATAGCTGGAATGAGAGTCTTGTCTGATCTGCAAAAGTCGGCTGAACTAATCTCTGAGGCTGCTTGGCCTGCTGTGTTCATCCATGTCTACACGTTGTTATCGCTGAACTAAGCTTGAGTCTACTGGAGTTGAAACATTCAAAATTCTATGACGTAATAATTGGGTAGATGAGAATGGAATATTTTCCCATATGGGAGAATAGCGAACCAGAATGCAGTCAACTAATAAAGAGATTCCACTGTATTGTCTCAGATGGTAAAAAACCTTCATGAAAATAGAATGGAAGCCCTATTCATTGTTTGAAGTCAAAGGTATATAGGTCCATACGACTGAAACATTTGTGATTTTTGAGACAGGTGGGAATAGTGATTTCAGATTACAATCTCCATGTTAGTGAATAGTGCAAAATGCTACTGTGTCTGAATAGCAACATCTGTTCCAAATTCAAATTTTCATTTCTTCACATGATCATTTGAAACAAATATCCACTGTGAGCATAGTCATAGGACTTGCTAGTGTGTCATTCCATTTATAGACGTATTCTATTCAAGGCTGTTCCTCTTTTGAGATGTTACATAAAGAAACACGTGTGAAAAGCCAAAGACCTTCAATGAAAGAGCAAAAATTCGGTGTTAATTTTCAAAAGCTAGGGAAAGAAAAAAAAAACGACCTTGTGAGCACTTGCTTCCATTGTCTGGATCTTGACAATCTTTTATTTTTATCACGTTGGATTCTGCAAATCTTGAATGCCCATCCTTTCGATTCCGAAGTCTAACATTACATTCTTAAAGTAAAGTTTGGCATACAAAATATCGCTCTAACAGTCCTCTAACAATTAAATTAAGAGCTTATTTTGCACAATTGAACGTGGATGCCCCTTATCCTTGATAAATATGAAAGCATCGTTAAATAATTAAATTCCTGACACTAATTCAATTTTGATGAATCAAGATCAATAAACAGTTGTTTGACTGCAATAATTGGATCAATTTCTGCTTGTAATCTTCACCTGCCAATGGATATTACATGTCTAGTATAACCATCCAAACCTGGCCATCAACATAGTGGATGCAAAACACACTAAATTAATCCTCGAACTAATTATATGAATAAAGCTAAACTTTAGATTTCACGTTTTTACTTAGCACTTAATGAGCAGTATTATGTGAAAAATGATGAAAATTGCAAAAGTGGTCACTGAGATTTCAGTGAGAACAAGGCGTGGGGCTGGATGAACACAGCAGGCCAAGCAGCATCACAGGAGCAGGAAAACTTGACGTTTCGGGCCTAGACCCTTCATCAGAAATGTGGGAGGGGAAGAGGGTTCTGAAATAAATAGGGAGAGAGGGGGAGGCGGATAGAGGATGGATCGAGGAGAGGATAGGTGGAGAGGAGGCAGACAAGTCGAAGAGGCGGGGATGGAGCCAGGAAAGGTGAGTGTAGGTGGGGGGGCAGGGAGGAGATAGGTCAGTCCAGGTAGGACGGACAGGTCAAGGGGGTGGGATGATGTTAGTAGATAAGAGATGGGGTGGGGCTTGAGGTGGGAGGAGGGGATAGGTGAGAGGAAAACAGGTTAGGGAGGTGGAGATGAGCTGGGCTGGTTTTGGGATGCGGTTGGGGGAGGGGAGATTTTGAATCTTGTGTAAACCACATTGATACCATTGGGCTGCAGGTTTCCCAGGCTGAATATGATTTGTTGTTCCTGCTGCCTTCGTGTGGCATCACTGTGGCATTGCAGGAGGCCCAGGATGGACATGCCGTCTGAGGAATGGGAGGGGGAGTTGAAATGGTTCACGACTGGGAGGTGCAGTTGTTTGTTGCGAACTGAGTGCAGGTTTTCTGCAAAGCGGTCCCCAAGCCTCCGCTTGGTTTCCCCGATGTCGAGGAAGCCACAACGGGTACAGCGGATGCAGTATACCACATTGGCAGATGTGCAGATGAACATCTGCCTGATGTGGAAAGTCTTCTTGGGGCCTGGGATTGGGGTGAGGGAGTAGGTGTGGGGGCAGGTGCAGCACTTGCTGCGGTTGCAGGGAAAAGTGCCGGGTGTGGTGGGGCTGGAGGGGAGTGTGGAGCGGACAAGGGAGTTGCGGAGGGAGTGGTCTCTCTGCATGGCAGATAAGGGTAGGGAGGGAAAGATGTCTTTGGTGGTGGGGTCTGATTGCACATGGCGGAATTGTCGGAGGATGATGCGTTGGATCCGGAGGTTGGTTGGGTGGTACGTGAGGACGAGGGGTATTCTTTTTTGGTTATTATTGCGGGGACGGGACGTGAGAGATGTGTTACGGGAAATGCGGGAGACACGGTCGAGGGCGTTCTCGACCACTGAGGGGGTGAAGTTGCGGTCCCTGAAGAATGAGGACATCTGAGATGTACGGGAGTGGATTGTCTCATCCTGGGGGCTGATGCGGTGGAGGCGAAGGAATTGGGAATAGGGGATGGCATTTTTGCAGGAGGGTGGGTGGGAGGAGGTGTATTTCAGGGAACTGTGGGAGTCAGTGGGCTTGAAATGGACATCAGTTTCTAGGTGTTTCCCGGAGATGGAGACAGAGATGTCCAGGAAGGAGAGAGAAGTGTTGGAGATGGTCCAGGTGAACTTCCGGTTGGGGTGGAAGGTGTTTGTGAAGTGGATGAACTGTTCGAGCTCCTCGTGGGAGCACGAGGCGGGGCCGATGCAGTCATCAATGTAACGGAGGAAGAGGTGGGGTTTAAGGCCAGTGTCGGTACGGAAGAGGGATTGTTCCACGTAACCTACAGAGAGGCAGGCATAGCTTGGGCCCATGCGGGTACCCATGGCCACCCCCTTTGTCTGTAGGAAGTGGGAGGATTTGAAAGAGAAGTGGTTGAGGGTGAGGACGAGTTCGGCGAAACGGATGAGGGTGTCAGTGGAGGGGGATTGGTCAGTTCTGCAGGACAGGGAGAAGCGGAGGGCCTTTAGGCCATCTGCATGGGGAAGACAGGTGTCTAGGGACTGGACGTCCATAGTAAATATGAGGTGTTGGGGACTGGGGAATTGGAAGTTCTGGAGGAGGTGGAGGGCGTGGGTGGTGTCACGGACGTAGGTAGGGAGTTCCTGGACCAAGGGGGTGAAAATGGCGTCGAGGTAGGTGGAGATGAGTTTGGTGGGCAGTAGCAGGCGGAGACAATGGGTCGACCAGGGCATTCAGATTTGTGGATTTTGGGAAGGCGATAGAAGCGGACGGTGCGGGGTTGAGGAGCGATGATGTTGGAGGCGGTGGGTGGGAGGTCACCTGAGGTGATGAGGTTGTGCATGGTTTGGGAGATGATGGTTTGGTGCTCGGGGGTGGGGTCATGATCCAGGGGGCGGTTGGAGGAGGTGTCAGAGAGTTGCCGCCTGGCCTCAGCAATGTAAATGTCAGTGCTCCATACTACGACTGCCCCTCCCTTGTCTGCGGGTTTTATGGTGAGGTTGGGATTGGAGCGGAGGGACCGGAGGGCTTTACGTTCCGCGGGGAGAGGTTGGAGTGTTTGAGAGGGGTAGAGAATTTAAGGCGATTGATGTCTCGACAGCAGTTGGAGATGAAGAGGTCGAAGGAGGGTAGGAGGCCTTGTGGTGGTGTCCAGGAGGAGGGCTTGTGTTGGAGGCAGGAGAAGGGGTCAGTAGAGGGAGGGTTACATTCGCGGTTGGAGAAGTAAACGTGGAGGGGGAGGCAGCAGAAAAACTGCCCAATATCCAAGCGTGAGTGGTATTTGTTGAGATGTGGGTGGAGGGGGACAAAGGTGAGCCCTTTACTCCGGAACCTCCGGATCCAACGCATCAGCCTCCAACACTTCTGCCATCTGCAATCAGACCCCATCACCAAAGACATCTTTCCCTCCCCACCCTTATCTGCCATGCAGAGAGACCACTCCCTCCGCAACTCCCTTGTCCGCTCCACACTCCCCTCCAGCCCCACCACACCCGGCACTTTTCCCTGCAACCGCAGCAAGTGCTGCACCTGCCCCCACACCTCCTCCCTCACCCCAATCCCAGGCCCCAAGAAGACTTTCCACATCAGGCAGATGTTCACCTGCACATCTGCCAATGTGGTATACTGCATCCGCTGTACCCGTTGTGGCTTCCTCTACATCGGGGAAACCAAGCGGAGGCTTGGGGACCGCTTTGCAGAACACCGGCGCTCAGTTCGCAACAAACAACTGCACCTCCCAGTCGCGAACCATTTCAACTCCCCCTCCTATTCCTCAGACGGCATATCCATCCTGGGCCTCCTGCAATGCCACAGTGATGCCACACGAATGCAGCAGGAACAACAAATCATATTCAGCCTGGGAAACCTGCAGCCCAATGGTATCAATGTGGATTTCACAAGCTTCAAATTCTCCCCTCCCCCAACCGCATCCCAAAACCAGCCCAGCTCATTTCCACCTCCCTAACCTGTTTTTCCTCTCACCTATCCCCTCCTTCAACCTTAAGCCCCACCCCCATCTCCTATCTACTAACATCATCCTGCCCCCTTGACCTGTCCGTCCTCCCTGGACTGACCTATCTCCTCCCTACCCCCCTACCTACACTCACCTTTACTGGCTCCATCCCCGCCTCTTCGACCTGTCTGCCTCCTCTCCACCTATCCTCTCCTCTATACATCCTCTATCCGCCTCCCCCTCTCTCCCTATTTATTTCAGAACCCTCTTCACCACCCCCCCCCATTTCTGATGAAGGGTCTGGACCCAAAACGTCAAGTTTTCCTGCTCCTATGATGCTGCTTGGCCTGCTGTGTTCAACCAGCCCCACGCCTGGTTATCTCGCACTCTCCAGCATCTGCAGTACCTTTTTCCTCTGACTTAGATTTCAGTACCTTTTTCCCTGTTACTCAATCTTTGCTCTGTTTTGGAAAAAAAAAATGAAAGGTCGGGTGAGAACTATGAGGCAGGAACACTTTTGAGATGCCTCATATGTATCGTTTCACACATTGATAAGAAGACAGAATATTATAGAAGAAGCAAAAATAGTGTAATTTCGAAAAATTAGCCATCTATTACAGCCATTCACTGTTTAATTCCATTGTTACCTAACAGACGTAACACCAGCTAATCCACAGAACAGGCAAATATTATGATGCTTTACCATTGAAAAATACAGTGAGAAGATCGCTGCACCTTAACTTGAACGGCAATCATTTTATGCTCACCTGACCGGTTGAGAGCCCCCATTACATTTTCCAGTTCTAAAAAAAAGAAAAAAAAAAGAATCAAAGGGCATACATAGAATGCAAATATATCTCCCAGTTAATAAGCAAAATAATAACATAGTGTAATTCAGAACGCAGGAAGCATCACACCACCTGAAAATGAATCACCACCTCTGTAATGTAGTGATTACGTGTACACACGAATTGTGCAACAATTTGTATTGATTAAGTTATAAAAAAGGAAACAAAAAACCGCTATTCCATAATAAGGATTTAAATTTATGCCTTTTGTGGATTCATTGTTGCATATGTTTTCTGATATTTTTCGCAATACTGTTAGGTTTTTTTTCTGTTGAGTAGTGAAACAAACTTACCTTTAACTGACCATAAAGTAAAACAGCTCTCACAATGCATCTCTACCTTAGAAATGCATTGGCGTGTAAGATTTTATTCTTGCACTGAAGTGGCTTGCACATTCCTTCATATATAATTAGAGATATAGTGCCATACAGCACGGAAACAGACCTTTTGGTCCGACCAGTCCATAATCTCAAACTAATTCAATTCCTCATTCCTGTGCTTGGCCAATATCCCTCCACACATTTCTTAGTCAATCCATGGGTCATCAGTAAGAAAGCTGCCCATTCCTGGGTGATGTGTGACTCCCTGCAAATTGAACATGCATGGCTTATATCCTTGGTTTTCCACATAAATAGCATTTCTCTTGACATTATTAATTTTCATCTCGTATCTCACTTTCACTTTACTTCATAATTGTTTCTTTCTATAATGTAACTGATGTTTCTATCAAACCTTATTTGAGTAATGAATTTAAAAGCATATCGTTTTGAGTGCAACCACGGCTGATATACTGTGAGTGTACACTATGTTGGCACATATCAGGTTTTTTTTTATAACCTACCTTTCTCCTTCCTGGTCAGTTTCTGCTCTATTGATATAACAAATAAAAATATTCGTGTAAAAAATAAATATACACAATTATACACGTAAAAATGTCCATTGACACAGAGCAATGCTCTGATCCAGAAATCATTTCACTGATTGCTTTGAAGATAAATGTAATCACGACTATCAAAATTTAACATTTAACGGGAAACGCAAAAAAAAGTCAAGATAAAGAATAACGAATGGATTTTATTGAACTCCATTTATAGAAAGTAACTCACAGATGAAAAATTGAAAAGAATACTGAAGTCATCTCTGAAATGCACTGTTCTGTAGAAGTTTTAAACCATTATTCGTGAGAAATGTTAGGACAAATTACAAAGAGAAACGAAAATTCGATTCAAAAATGACAGTGAGGCGCAGAAACAGTACTCAGAGTTTGTAAGATAGTATGCAATAAATGGGGAGCCCAGTTCTCCCCCCTTCAAATTCCAATTCGATTAATGAAAGATATATCACAATTAATCTCGGAATCGTAATCCTTTGGGTGGCACAACTATCAGCATGGAGAAAGAGATAAAAATACAGTTATCTGTAAAATGAGTCAGGAAGGAGCGTGGTCTTTAACAATTGCTACACGCATATACAGCTTATGATCTGCAACATTTAAGCCTTGACTTAATAAGCTGTAAGATGTACAATTGGAATTTACAGAGAAACGTTTCATCCAAGTCTGACTGATTAATTCAATTCTTATTCACATGTTAAAAATAACATGCTTAACTTATTTACATCCAATTATTTTGTCAAGTATCCATGAAAACTTCTTAAGGACAGAAAGACAATTGTCGAAATTTCAAGAATCATGACCATTGTCTCATGGCTTAGAAATAAATGAACATTTAATCAGCAATACCTGAAACATCTAAATTAAATGTGCCTTCATTTCATTTTAAATAATCAGTCGCATCAGAGGTCATGTAAGATGCATCAAAATAGAGCATGGTTTCCAGCCAGCGAGATTAGAAGGCAATCGTACTCACCTGCACGCTCAAGAGATTCTTTTAAATTCCCCAAATCTGCAAAATATATGAGTAATTTAAAATGTAACTAAATGAAAAAGAAATGAATTCATGCACAGATTTTTGCATGCATAAATAAGGAATTAATCTAATTAAATAATTGCAAAGGTTTCAATATACTGTTAAGTCTTTCGAAAATGAAATGATATGCATGGACAGAGGAGAGTTTTTGCAGTCGGGTTACATTCGAAAATGTTTAACAATTTTTTTTAATAGCTAAAATGGGTGGTTAATTCACTTGGGTCAATTCGTATGAAAGATCGAAAAGCTTGTAGTTTGGAACAGAAGTCTCCCATTCAGCATGTCGAAACTGTATGCCGTTCAGTACCGCCATGGTTAATGGAGCAAATCAAAGTCTTCCATCTACGTCATCGCCAACGCGCTGTTTTAGCATTACAAATCAGAAACTTATCAAGCATTGCAGAAGACTGCTCAAAGACTAAGTGATGAATAGCATCTAAATAGCTACCTACTAAAACTAGTGTCCCCGCCCAGAGAGATACGTTACTAATTCAACCAGCCTATCCCTTTAAATATTTTGTAGAAGTGAATATATTTCTCCCTCTTCCTTTAAATTTGAAGTAATTATTCAGTCTTCTTGGAATTAGAGTTCAAATCCTCTGGCAAGAAAGGGTATTGTGAACTTGACCGTTGTACTATCTGTTGCACCTGTCTGCCAGCTTCCAGGGATTAATGAAATGTACGACAATGCCCTTCCCCCACTCCACTCACCTACACTTTTAAAACTATGAACTTCAAAAAAGTGACAGAATTTAACATGCTGCAAATCGGAAACAACAACAGGAATTGCTGTACAATAAACTCAATGTTTCCATTCCAATGTCCATTCTTCAGACAGTTTTTGGTATCTCACAGAATATTCTCTGGAAGCGAAATGTTAGCTCTGCTTTCTCTCCACTGCCAGAATTACTGATCTTTTACTAGCAATTTTAGTTTATTGCTTTAAAAATGCTCACCAGTAATGACGCATTACACGTCTTTGTTCTCCATGCCAAAGTGGAAATCATGACACGTTTTCCAAACAATTTTCCATTTGCTCATTGACTTCACCTATCCAAGCCCTCATGAACATGATTTATAACACATCTTCCAACTTGCTTTGTATCATTGTCATTTAGAAAATATCCCATTTGGTATCAACTTTCAGCATGTTGCCTTGCCAATCTGTTCATCATATTGTGACACATCTCTGCAGCCTGTGGGACTTTGAACTGGGCTATCTGGCCCAGAAATGAGGATACTACCATGACACCACAGGGAACTTAATGGCAGGTACTTCAAAAAAATCAAGTAAAATATCATATAAGCAGCTGCTCTCCAAGTAATGATAGATGCCCAGAACAATGTGCGAATGGGCAATATTTCCATCGGTCTGTTTTCCTTCTGTTAGCAGATTAATAATACATGATAATATATTTGCTCCTATCCCATGTGTTTTCATCTGTTCTACCCAGTCTCCCGTGCAAGACATTATCAAAAGCCTTCTGAAACTTTTAAGTATTCTCGGTCTTTTGACACTTCTTTATCAACTGTATTGACAATAAGTACAAAAAACAAGAAAAATCTGGCAAAGCTGTGTAAGAAGAAAATGTGCTTTGTGTCATTTCTAGAAGTTGTTTCTTTTGTTTCTTTTAACTCACAGACTGTGCTTCCACTATTAAAATGATTTATTTTTGTTCGAGTTCTTTCACAAATTAGTAATAAGGAGACTGCTGATTTTTTTTTCGGAAACTAAAATGAAACAAAATCCTTTCTGTGATTCCATTAGGCCTATGTTAAACACACGTTCTAAAATTGAGGTTCATCCAGTACAACATACTTCTGCGTTTAGAGCCAAACAATAGTATGCATTACCAGATTCAACAGAAATCTGTGTGTACGAGGGCATGGGATGTAATGTGCTGGGATGAAGTGTGGCCTATTAGGGTATGCAGCGAAATATACGTTATGTTTCAGATTTATATTATTAATATTAAAATGTGATTTTTGGTCTGCGAGAAATAATTGTTGGATATTTCATCGCAGTCATAAGGCAAGCTTTTTTGTTCTACATGCTCTTTGTCATCATCATTGGTGGTCCCTCCGAGACAAGTTTTATTCTCTTTCTTTCTCAGACTGATCTCGTAGGTGGCTGTCCAAACCGAAATAGCTACAGCAGGCTCTGTTGTCCTTGTGGGTGGTGGTGCTCATGAAACGTGGTACGTGGGCATCGTGGCATCATGCTCTTTTTGCTGTTTTCGAAGGCTTCTATATTTTCTTTTTACCTATGACAAGTCTCCAGATGTTCAGTGCCTTCCCGGATGCTCCTCCTCCACTTTGACTGGTCTTGGGCCAATGATTACCACATGTCAATAGGGTTACCAACTTTCGTCCCTGCAACATTGAGAGTATCACAGAAGGGATTCCTCCGTCTACCAAATCATGATCTTTGTAGAATAAATATCAGAAAAACAATTGCTGATATTATGTTCAAAAGTGAACCATTGTCAAAACTGACACCAGGATAAAAGGAAATCATAATCATTGTCCGACGATCTATGATGTAACATCATTTGTAAGGATTGCAAATTGATAAACAGAACTATTCTGGAATAGACCAAGCAGCTCCAATCTTAATAAGTTTAGTATGATTAACAGAAAAAGGCCGCTGACCTCATAATGCATCAGGAAAATTGGCTTCACTAATACTGTATGTTGTCTAAATCCATATCAGCGACGGCAATGTATCTTAACAAACTTCCAATCAATCAGATATTTCTAGGTGTGGACATCTTGCGGTGAGTTCCACGCTGCTTCTGTCGAGAGACTACCCAACCAGAATTTCAGCTCCAGTTTCTGTAAGAAAATATATGTTCATTCTTGCCCTGGCCTGTTGTGACTGTGCTGTGATCTTAAGAGCTTATTTTGTCCTGTTCTTTTTTTAAAGAGAGGTTGTAAGGCAGAGGTGAGTAGAAAGTAGACAGTTTTTATGTCTTTTCTCTTCAAGTTGTCCGAATGTAAGCAGCCTGTGTCTGGCCAGTTCTCAAAGACCAGGCATTCGACTTGTTTTGTTGTTTAGTCGCTAGATTTAGATTTAAGCAGAAGACCTTGGAGTGTCAAAGGAGTTGGAGCTTCTGTGAATTTATCCTAGCTGTTATTCGCTTTGAATCTTTTCTTGATTTTCTTCCCCTCCTGGATTGGAGAGTGGCATGTGAGAGTTTGTGTCTGAATTATGCTTTTTGCCAAGGGGCTGTGTTTATGGGGTATTATTATATTGGAACAATTATTTGGTAATAGCTACTGTATCTAGTATTTGGTTACATTTTATATTAATTAAGTTATTCTAAAAGCCTCTTTTTTGTTTGTATTTCAACTATAGTATTAATACAAAACATGTTTTGTTTAACGTTGATTAGGTTGACCAGTGACATCGTATCTGTAACATGACACTGCACATCGACCCTTAAAATAAGAAAAAAAAAGTTTAGTGCTTAGCGTCTAGGCTACCATCTTAAAACATATTGAGGATATATCACCTGGCCTATAACACTGTTCCCTTCTGAGAACTGACAACATCTTGCCACACGTCTGTAAAAGTAAATGTAAGTATTCCGAACTGTGTTCTATATAGTACCACTTGAGTGACTGTCTTCTCCGTCAAGTTCTGCAACAGCACAACAACAGAAAAATCAATCATGGCATGAACACTCAATAAAAGTAAGAACAATACGAGAAATGAGTGTATGTACCTAACAATGAGCTAATTGCGAATGATCTTGCCATTGTAGTATTTATTTCTTAAGCATTTTAAGGATCATCGAAGATTCTTCATTGTACTTAGGCACATGGAAATAATTCACATAATGTCAAATGAGTTTTGTGTTCGAATCTGTATCTTTTTTAAAAGAAAAAAAAACATGTTGATGTATGATATACGAGACCAGAACTGTGAGCCATATAAACACCAATATGTTGCAATTTGCTTGATTCACCTTCCTTTTCGATCCTACACATTCAAAAGTTCATTAGAACTAAAGTGTTGAATGTTCCTTAAATTGACACAAGATTACTAAATTGTCAATATGTGATGACATTATTAAGACTAATTCAAAAAAGCCGATAGAATAAATTCATGAGAATGTATTCAGCACAGCATAGTATCAACATTAGGGCAGAGTTTAGATGAATTGTATTTTCCAAATATCTAATAACGTCTTATTGTTGATGAAAACCGAAAAAAATCATTTAATGTTATCTTACATAACATGTGGTTATAAATACACGTGTTATCAGGACAAACTGACTATACCAACGCTGGAATTATGAGAGTGTTAAATGGGCTTAACTTGATGGAAATCAGAGTTACAAACTTGAACATTGCTTGAATAGTCAATGTTATAGCCGGCAGAGATGCATGTCAGGAATTGTAACTTACTGCACTTCTGCTGAAGATCTTCCAGTTCTAAAGAATAACAATACCGTGGTAGAATTTTAGGCATACAATAATGGGGCCATATCTATGGTAACAGACAATATCCTGATCCTACCTTAAGTGGCCAATCGCTTATGTTTAAATAAATAAAAGACAAATCATTCTAGATTCTCCCATATGGTAGGGTATCGTTTCGAATTCCAGACTCAGTAAAATCTTTTAAGAATTGCACCTAAGTCAATTGTTATCTCTGATTCTTCCAAATTCCAATGGGCACAGACCTAGCTTGCCTAACCATTTTTATTGAGGCAATCTGTGCCTTCCATACTTTAGTGTATTAACCCTTCTCTGAACTATTTAAATTCATCAAAGTACATCATTAAGTTTGCTATTAAGGGCTATGTACAGTACTCTAGATGTGATCTCACCAATGCCGGGTATACCCAATGCATAACCTATTCAATTTTGCATCAAATCCCTTCGTAATGAAATTAGAGTCACAGACCCATACAGTGCAGAAACAGACCCTTCAGTCCACCAAGTCCATGTCAAGCATAATCTTAAAATAATTTAGGGCCGTCCGCCTGCCTTTAGCCCATTTCACTCCAAACATTTTTTTATTCATGCTCTTATTCAAAGTTGTTTTAAACGTTTTAACTGTAACATGAACCAAGACATACTCCGAAAGTTCATTACACACACAAGCCACTCACTGTGTTTAAAAAGATGCCCATCTTGCTTTTTAAAAACATTTTCTCCTTTCACTTTAAAATAGGCCGCGATTCTTGAAAAACCACCACCCAAGGGAAAAGAAACCAGTCGTTCAACCTTATCCATGCCTGACATAATTTATAAAGTGCTATGAGTTCACCCCTCCTCCTCCTAAACTCCAGAGGGAGACAAAAAAAGCCTTGACCTAGCCAATCTCTCTTTGTGACGGAGACTATCCATTCTCAGCAAATCCTGGTAAATCTTTTCCAAACCCTCTCGAGTTCATTAATATCCTTCCTATAACATGGCGATATAACTGGATACAGTACTCCAGAAGCGGCCTCACCACGTACTGCACCAGCTCAACATGACGTCCAATCTCACATATGCAAAGATTTAAACAATGAAGGCAAACATGCTAAACACCTTCGTCATGGCCCTGTACACATGTAATGCAAACTTCAAAGAATAATATGCCTGAACTCTAGGATCTGTTTGTGTTACAACCATAACCAAGATCCTACTTTCAACTGTACAATTGTTGCATTTGTTTGTTTGACGAAAATGTGGTACCTCACATTAATCCAAATTAAACACGATCGAGCATTCTTCAGGCTTTTGACCCAATTGGTCAAAATCTTCTTGCAATCTTAAATAACAAGCATGGGGCTGGATGAACACAGCAGGTCAAGCAGCATCATAGGAGCAGGAAAACTTGACGTTTCGGGCCTAAACCCTTCATCAGGGTTTAGGCCC
>JAHRHZ010000141.1:2045595-2087843 GCA_024137785.1 Ginglymostoma cirratum | reverse complement strand
ACTGCTCCTATGATGCTGCTTGACCTGCTGTGTTCATCCAGCCCCATGCTTGTTATCTCGGATTCTCCAGCATCTGCAGTACCTTTTATCTCTGTTGCAATCTTAAATAATGCTTTTCACTCTCCATGATGCCACCAATTTTGCGACATCCATAAACTTACTAAATATGCCTTCTCATTCCATTTACTTTCTGATTACGTGTCGTACTTGCATCGTAACTTTGCACGATGATAGCGCTTGGACAATGATAACTTGCCATCTCAGAGCTTTGCAATATTTCAACAATTGGACAATATTATTTTTCCAACCACGTTCTGACCGCCGACTAATTCGTCACTTTTGCTCCCGCTCACGTGACCGCTCCTGTGCACACACCTACTCCAGTTGCAGTCTTCACCCCGCTCCTAGCTCCAGGTCAACATTCAGATCCAATCCCAAGACCTGCCAGGTATTCACCATACCCCAGATTGTCCCCTCACTGGGGCTGAATGGCCAGTCCTCAGCAAATAACTCACATTCATTCCACTCACGTGCTAATCTCAAAGTCTTTCTCTGCCGCCTCTGCCTGTGCGCCAAGTTCTTTGAACAGTAATCAAACCACTCTCTGACGACCCCTTTTCTTTCCTCCTGAAAACTGTATCCTCCTGGACACCTTTTCTGGCTTCTTATCCTCTCTCGACCTGTTATACTCCAACTCGCACCGCACCGACAATCATCTGGATCTCTCCACCCCTTTCACTTACTCCAACCGCTCCACATCAGACCGCACAGCCCTCCGCCCCCTTCGCTCTAAACACAACCCTATCCATGAAACACGCCAAAAATAGTCGGTGTGGTGGTTGGGGGGTGGGGTGGCGTGGCGCTGTGCATTGCTGAGGCCAGATACAGACTCTGTGACACATCCTACTACTGTACTCTCCATCACGACCTACTTCTGATCACCAAGCTGTCATCACACAGATCATCAACAGCCCCATCACCTCAGACGATCTCCTGTTCACAGCCTGCAACATGATAGTTCCCCAACCATGCCCTGCCAATTTCTATTGGCTACTCAAGATCCAGAAACCTGATTTCCCCAGTCCACGGACTGTGTCTTACTGTTTCTACCACATGGAGCTCATCTCCTCGTACCTCAACTCTGTTATTTTCCCTTTGATACAGGAAATTCCCATCTACTTTCAAGAAATAACTCGATCAATTCCACATATTTCGATACCCTACCCCCACCCCCAACACCTCATCTTCACCATGAGCATTCTGACTCTGTACATCTGCATCCCCCACGAGGATGGCCTAAATGACCGCTGCTTCTTCATCATCTGTAGGCCGACATAATCCGCCTCCACGAATACACTCATTCACTTTGGAGAACTGGTCCTCACTCTCAAATGTTTTCCTTTTATGCCTCCCACATCCTAAAATCGAAGGGGTGCTATGAGCAGCTGCATGGATCAGAGACATGCCTGCCTATTTGTAGGTTTCATGGAACATTTCCTCTTCAATGTCCACACCAGCACCATCTCTCAACTCTTTCTCCATTATGTTGATGGCTGTACCAGTTCTGCCTTGCTTTCTCGCAATAAGCTCAAACAGTTAATCAACTTCACCAACACCTTTCACCGCGCCCTTAAATTCATCTGGACAATTTCTGAAATCTTCATCTCCTTCCTCGACGTCGCAGTCTCCATCTCCGGTAACCAAATCAACACTGACATCTATTTCAAACCCACTGACTCCCAAAATTAACTTGATTACACCTCTTTCTACCCACCCTCCTGCAAAATGTCTATCCCATATTGCCAATTCCTCTTCCTCTGCCTCATCTGATCCCAGGAGGAGGCGATCTTCTCTATGACTTCCCAAATATACTCCTACTTTAGTGACAGTAACTTCCCCTCCTCTGTTCTTAAGGACAGACTCAACCGCATCTCTCCCATTTCCCGTGCTTCTTTCCTCAAGCCCCTCAGCCCAACAACAGCAACGATAAAGTCCCCTTAGTCTTCCCATACCACACCATTAACCTTTGAGTGCAAAGCATCATCCTCTGATATTTCGTCCACCTACAATCAAACCTCAACAACAAAAAGACATTTCCCTCTACACACCTGCTTGCTATCCGCCGGAAACATTCAGTCTGAGACTCCTTTGTCAGTTCCAAACTCCGCACCAACCCCTCTACCACACCCAGAACCTTCCCCTGGATGTTGCAACACCTGTCACCACCCCTCCCCTCTCGCCTCTGTCCAGGGTCCAAACAATCATTCCAAATATGAGATTCACCTTTTTTTTCTCTTTATTCATTCACTGGATCAGGGCCTCGCTGACTAGACGAACGTTTATTTCCCATCCCTAATTGCCCAGAAGGCAGTTAAGAGTCAGCCATATTGCTGTGGGCCTGGATTCACATTTACACCAGTCCAAGTCAGGATATGCAGTTTCCTTCCCTAAAGGACATTATTGAACCAGCTGGGTTTTTCTGACAATCGACAATGGATTCATGATCATCATTTGACTCTTAATTCCAGATATTTATTGAATTCAAATTCCACCATCTGCCGCAGCAGGATTTTAAGCCAATCTCCCAGTACATCAACTGGGTCTCAGGGTTAACAGCCCTGCGATAATACCACTAGGCCATTGCTTCTCCCTGCCCTTCACTAACCTCTTTTTTTTGTTTCCTTTCTTTATTCATTCACGGAATGAGGGCATCACTGACCAGGCAAGATTTATTGCCCATCCCTAATTTCCCAGAGTGTAGTTAAGTGTCAACTACAATTCTGTGGCTTTGGAGTCACAAGTAGGCCATACCAGGTAAGGATGGCAGTGTCCGTCCCTAAAGGGTATCAGTGAACCAGATGCCTTTTCCTGACAATTGGCATTGGAATTATCGTCATCATTAGGTTGCTAATTCCAAATATTAATTGAATACAAATTCCAACATCTGCTGTTGTAGTACTCGAACACGGGTCCCCAGAACATTATCTGGGTCTCTGGATTAGCGTTCCAGTAATACTTCCACAAGGTTATCGCCTCCCCAAATACCTTTATTATATTTGTTGCTCCCACTGTGATCCCCTATATACCTGGAGACCACAAACAGACTCGGGGTTTGTTTGTAGAGCATCTGTGCTGTGCACGCACCAACCAGCCTGATGATTGGTTGCCATCCACGATAACTCCCCCTCCCACTCCCCTGTCCATCCTTGGCCTCCTCCAATGTCAGAGTGAGGCCAAACGTAAACTGGAGGAACAACATCTCATATTTCACCTTTCGAGCTTAGAGCCGAACAGCCTTAATATTGACTTCAGCAGCTTCAATATCTCTCCTCCTCAAACCTGGCCATCTTCTGAAACAACTATTCGCTACACAAGTTTCACTGATCAACTGCAATAACCTTATAACTGCATAATCAGCGTCAAAATATATTCAAACGCAACCTGTCCATCTTCCTACTCAACTATCTACTCCACCCTGCCAAGCATAATAACCTCCTACCTTCATCCACCTAGCTCCATTTCACCTATCCTCCCGCTAGTCACACCTCCCTCCATCTATTAATTTCTGAGCTTCCACCTCACCAGTAGTGACGACGAGTTTCACACAAAACATTGACTTCCCTACACCTTGGATGCTATCTGACCTGCTGTGCTTATCCAGCTCCACATTTGTTGAATATACTTTTTGTTGTTCTTTTATGTATGGTGTGGACCCTTTCACACTTAGTCACATAATATCCCAGTTAAAATACCTACTCCTACTTACCTAATCTATCGCCATCTCTTTGAAGGTTCCTTATGTCCTCTTCACAACTCACATTCGTAAATATCTTTGTGCCATCAGCACATTTAGTTATCATGACGTAAAGACTATCATTGATACACATTTTGAAGAAGTAACGCTACATAAATGACCTCGGTTAAGGCTTTGAAGATCAGACAAACTGACATTAACAGGTGATTCTCTCTGCGGTGAGTGATGATCTGGCATCAATACACTTATGCCATGATAATTGGAGATGAAAAATATGATTTGTTTTGGACAACATAATATAGTAGCAGTTGGAAAATTTATTCAGTGAAGGCATGTGTTTCTCAATCACGCATGACTTTAAAAGAGAATGCGAAGTTATATTTTGTTATTCAAAACATTAAAACGGTTACAGATGTTGAGTTGGGCCCTGAATAAACCACAGCCTCGTTGCGTTGCGCAATATGTTGGAGGGGGTTCGTGATCTGTTCTCACACTTTCATATGAACTGACGCTGGTGAGTATAATTTTCGAATAATTAGCCAAAGTAATATGAATTTTGATGGCAACAATGAAAGTTGAATTAAGAGTTAATATGTAGTTCTTTATCGCTCCAGTTATATTTTATCAGATTTAAACTAACCATCATCCCTATACATTAAAACTACGATCTTGAAACAAAACAAATCTAAGAACAAATCTCTTCTAAATCTGTGAATGATTCAAATCCACAGTTCTGTAAATCAATACAACCATTTGTGGCTTCGCTTGGAAGTGGCAATGTCAAAATAAGTAATAAAATTTGTAACCTGTGTTCTCTTGTTCTATTCATACATGCTGTCATTCATAACCTTAGAGGTTCGTATCTTTGGTACTTAAAACGTAATATGTATGTATTATTTTGTACGATTCTGTGCCAAGTGCAAAATCGTGAAATCGGAGAGCAAGTCGCACAAGTTCACTCAAGACACCAGGTAAGGTGTGCATTTGAATTTATTAAAAGTAGCTGCTACTATTACATTTACAGCTACTACAACTGCAGCAAGTACTATAACTACGACTAGCACTGCTACTAACAATACTGCGAATAATAGCAATAATACATTGAATCCCATCACTTACACCCATTTTAAGGTGCTTAGAAAAAAATAATTCTCCTGCTCAATGAGGAAAACGGCCTTTGCTGCAATACACAATCAATTTGTGCACCTAATTCAGATCTGCTTATTTAAGTGAGACTTAATCACTTTATTAATTGAAAAAAAAGCTAGAAGTTGCATGACTCAAATAAACCTGAATTTCACGCAGTACTGAGGTATTCAAAAACATTTTTCATGATGCAGCTACTTGGAATGATATAGGCGTGTGCAATTTTCTATTCCACTTGGGTTCTCGCAGTTTTCAAATTGAAAAGAATAACAATAAAAATAAAAATTCTGAATCCTCAAAATATTCCTACCTTTCTCTTTATTACTCAGTCTTTGTTCTTTTGTAAGCAAAGCAGAAGAAACAAGTCGTGTGAGATTTTGAAGAAGCATGCATTTTGACGACAATTAAAATTCTAATACATAAGTTGAAATTCTGTGATGACGCATACTTTCCAAAAGAACTGTTTGATCTTTTTCCCGTCAGTGATTACTTTTCATGATATTAATCAGTATAAAATATACTGTGCATCATTCGATGGGCTTTTTCCTTTTAAATTTCACACTGTCAGATTACTCCATCATATCTTCAATGCACTCTGATATTGGTCAGTTGCTGAATTGTTCACAGTAATGACACATGGACTTTAATTCTATAAAGTGTGAAGTGATGAATTTTGGTCTAGAAAGGAAGGACATAGACAATGAATGGTAGTTTCTTTGGAAGAATTCAAGAACAATGTCACTATGGTATATTAGTTCTTTGATCGATAATGCTAACAGCAATTGTAGAAAGGCACATGAAGAAGGCATAGAGGATGTTGGTCTACATTACAGATGAATAACAGATGAAAGTTAAAAGGGACTGGAGAAAAGCGGAAAAATATTGAGGTAATTTAGGAAAAAAGTTAGTTGTGTGTGACATGAGCAGGCTGAATTAGTAAGTATACATAAATGCTCCTGTTTGTGTATTTTGGGCAAGAGGTAGAAGCGGTGTACGAGATCTTAATGGCCTATGAGCACGGAGGCCGTCGATGAGATCACCGGGTGTAATGAGACCAGTGACCATTGTGGACACAATATCCTGGTGCTCAATGGTAGAGGGGAAGATAAGATGGGGTGTTGGAGAGCTGATACTCAATTTGCATTAGGCAGAAGTGAACACTGAAGATAGCAACAACAACATCTGTGTTGCAATGCTTGATTACAGATATAGATTTGGATCTGAGTGCAAACGTGTGGTCAGTGTAAAGGGAATTATATTCATAAGGGTAAGGGAGCAGGGAAATTAAAACGACTAATATCATGTCGAAAGCTCTCAAAGATTAACTCAGTGCAAGTAAAAGAAAAAGTCCAAGAGGAGAGGTTCAGGTGCAGGGAGAGTATTTGAGGCGGGGGATGGAGTCTGTGGAATGGGGATTGTCCAAATAATTTGGCACCTCAATGAAGACGATGGAAGAAAATTTCAATGTTACACTGAGTCCGGAATTCAGTGAGGTGTTTGTGCAGAACTATAAAACTATTAACTGCAATGAGTTCAGAACATTCAACGTCAGAGAGTAAAACTCCAAAAGATGTACTAAATACATAACAGGGGGAGGGGCTGGGGAGGGAATCGAGTCAGAGGGAATGTGAAAGGAGGAAGGCTCCAGAGGGGAGTTGGCACTTTCTCACTCCAATTTTTGTAAACACACCATTCCATTCTTCCACTTCCTCTGTCTCCATTGCATTTGCTCTCATCTCGTGAACTTCCCTATGGAGGCCTCTGAAGCATCCAAATTCTTCCTCAATCGAGAATATCCCATCAATATTATTGACACAGCCTCAACTATGTCCAGTACATCTCCTGCCCTTCTACCCTCACACCTTCTCTTTCCTCCCATTGCAACACTAGTGTCCTCCAATCCTCCTTTACCACTTCACCACGATCTGCATCTAAATAATCATTAGCTACCATTTTCGACATCTCCATTAGGATAACGTCACCAACCCTTATTTCCCTTTCCTTCCTTGTCAGCATTCTGCAGGAACTTTCTCTTTGCACATCTTGCTCTACTCATCTTCCATTTCCAACACATTTCCACATCCCCACAGCACCATACCGTGCAATCGACGTTTTAACATCTGCCTAATTATTTCACCTCTGCTAAATATTTAAGCTCCCAGACGTTCCTTCTAGGTGAAGCAGTGCAGTTCACTCGGCCTAGTCCACTGTATTCACTGGTCACACCA
Source organism: Ginglymostoma cirratum (assembly GCA_024137785.1). NCBI lineage: Eukaryota > Metazoa > Chordata > Chondrichthyes > Orectolobiformes > Ginglymostomatidae > Ginglymostoma > Ginglymostoma cirratum. The sequence goes on along the minus strand of JAHRHZ010000141.1, from coordinate 2,080,715 downwards.
CTCTCCCCTACACTGGGGAAAGAAAAAGTTGCATGCAGGGTGATCACTTAACAAAACATAAATATTCTGTACACAAAAATGATTCCCAGCTTTATGGTGCCTGTCACTCCACCAGCCTGTTCTTAGCCAACTTCAGACTCACCTTTACGGCAATGTTACAGTGAAGATCATAAAAAAAAATTCACTTCCCATTATGGAAACATGCAGCCTTCAGAACTCAATATTGAATTTAATAATTTCAGGTTTTGAACACGTTTATTTTTCCATTCAACCAAAGCCCTCATATCAAACCTTATCATCAAATTGACTGCTACCACAATCAACCCATTCTCAGATGCAAATGGTCCTAATAAATAGCAGTTGATAGGGCCAAAGGGACCTTCATCCATGCCTTTTTCTACCCATCTATTGTTCGGTCTATTGCTCTTTCTCTGAGTTTCATCTCTACATTTTTCTTGATCCCCCACACCCCCATTAGCATTTCACCCCCATTTTCCAGCTGCAATCAAATCTGAAGAAAGGTCACTGGACCCAAATCTTTATCTCTGCTTTCTCTCTCCAGATGCTGTCCGCCCTGCTGAGCACTACCAGAAATTTCTGTTTGTGTTCACAAGACTGTTGCCTGGTATATAAAGTGACAGTTGTGAAGAAAGACTGTATTGTCTGAATTTGCTTTCCTTTGTGTCGAGTAGGTCAAAGGACGATCTGTTTGAGTTATGAAAAATTATGAGAGGTCGAGATGCGAGGGTCTCTTCCTTTTGGCAGACATGTCGCAGACCAGTGTGCAAATGGTTAAATGGGGATCTAAGATTGTTTGTCTCTAAGATTCCGGTAGAAATATGGAAACTGCCGCCTGCCAGGTTTGTAGGGGCAGGTGCTCTCGCAAAATTTAGAAGTATCTGGATGATTGTTGAAAATTGTAGAGCAGGGTAGGCTATTGACCAAGTCTAGGTAAATGAAAATAGTATACATTGTTTCTTAGTCGCCATAGGCATAGTGAGTGGATTGGCTTCCTTTTTTACTGTATGATACTACGACTATGACACTCTGACATGGATGTGACTAGATAACTTATTTGTCAGTGTACAGCTTTAGACGGTATATTTCTGCTGCACCATTTAATAAATTCATGGTGGATACGATTTTGGATTATTTTTCTCATTCCTGATTACCTCAAACAACATTTGATGACCTTTCTAGGCAGATCATTTTAGGACTCTTCTTAAAAATACACTTAGTGACTGTGTCCCAAGAATAATGTGTAAAGATGGGGTAGTGTGTGAGTAGCATTGAGTGAGTCTGGAATAGAGGTGGACAATTCCGTTGAAAGGGAGAAAGAGCACGGTTGAAAATATCAACTCTACACCCCATTATGAATGAAAGTTTTTTTTAATGCTATGTACTCCTATCTGCTGTGACATATTTCTTCAACTGCACCTCATAAGAGTTTTCAATATCCTCCACAATCTATGTAGAAACAATAGATAACAGCGCATTGTTGATAACTTGCCATGAAATCAGAAACAACTCCAACATCAGGGTGGTAATGAAAGTGGGCAACTGATGGTTTATCTTCAGTGGTTAAAGCAGTCGTAAGAAAGTCGTTCGAATAATATTATGAAGTTAATGGCTGCAGTGGATGAGATTCAGCTTATTCATTTTTATGTTCAACACTTCAGTTTGCATCGCATAATTATCTGCAAGCACGAACTTGAAACATTAGTGAGTTAGTTGTGATAACACGTTGTGGAGCTGGAAGAACACAACAGGCCAGCCAGATTCAGAGGAGCAGGAAAGCTGACTTTTCGGGTCGGGACCATTCTTAAGAACTGAGTTAGTTGTGCCAGGCAAAAAAAAAATGAGTTAGAGGAGTGCCTACAACAAGTGGGAATGGCAGGAAATGAAATAATTTAGCCAGGAATGAAACAGAGACATGACTCATAATCTCATTGGCTGCATGTTGCTTTTCACCTGCACGTTCCAGTGCACCTCTCACGTTTTCTAATTCTGAAAAGTAACAAAATTAAAACCTGTATGGATTGATATAACAGCAGTGTGTGTACAGATTAAACATAAGTTATGAAATGTCTTTTAGGAATTGATAAAATTCAGACTTCCTGTGTGGCACAATTCTAAATGCATTTAAAAAGAAGATTGAAATCCTACATCCCAAATTTCAATTGTGAACTTCCCACAATCAATAGAATAACTTTAGAGTCCCATTCTTTATTTCATCACACCTCCTTATTTGGTTTATTGTGCCACATATAACAAGCTTTCTTATATGTCATATTGATGATATTTTTTTTTCTGTTCTTCCAGGTCACCAGCACCATATTACTTAATCCAGTTTTGCATATCAAATCGATCATCCCGGCTATTTACAACGCCAAACATTTCTACACCTCACATTGTTTTCTGTTAAAGTTATAAACCTATATCTGCACAGAATAGTTGAGTTCGAATTCATGTTTAATCGAAACTTGCGTTTTGTTTTGTAATCTATGCACTTGTTCTAATTAGATTTTCAGAACACCATGTTTAATACGTTCTCAATTTGTTTTCATATTTCTGCTGATTTCTCTAAGCAAAGCCACAGGTCCCTTTTCTCTTGCACCCAATACCGAGTGTACCATTTATTTTATGATATTTCTCATTTATTCTAAATAAAAATTAATGATTTCACGGACGTCTGCATTAAATTTCACCTGTCACTCCGACATACCTGCTGTTTTCTTCCTAACAATAACTGTGTCTTCTTCAAGATATGATACTACCAGTTTATTTTTCAAGGTACCCTACACATTCAAGTATAGTTAGTAACTGGAAAGTCATTTCTGAAGTAACATTTGTCCCACAGGTATCCATCGTATTTTCATCTCATTAAAGCCCAGTTGATTTGTCGAATAAGATTTATGTTCTGTCAATACTGCAGAACTGAATCTGTGATCCCGATTTTATTTGTGTTATTACATTCATTGCCGGTTTATTAGTCAGACTGCATCAATAGACTATGATAAATGAATCATTTTAAATCTGTGATCAACATGTAAATTACAATTGCCTCATAAAACATTTTTCCATTAATACATGTTCAGTAAATTTACGCAAGCGTTAAGTAATAATAACAACAATGATATGAGCTTCTTATTTGAAATAAAAAAAAAACTCTGTTGCAATCTCGTTCTGATTGTATCTCATGAGGTCAATTCAGAAAAGACAGGCCGTGAATCCTAGCCTCTGTGGACTACGTTTGCTTCATCAATATTTTGAACAACACATAATCTACACCATCAACATTTGCTTTGAATAGCGTAACATTTCACAATTTAGCACACACAATTCTCAGCATTTCATTCAGTTAAACATGGATGTAGTGTTTATTTATTTTTTCTTAAAATGATTTTTGATTGAGGTAGAAATAAATAATTACTATTATGCAACTCTGATACACACATGAGAACTTTAGCAATATCATCGCGTGCATTTACTGAAAAAAAAATTAATAGCGTCAATTCTATCGAAACTCCTTAAAAGGAAGAAATAGAAGACATAGCATTTGTGAAACAAAAGAGAAATGTACTGTTTTTAAAAATATATATAAGGGTGAGACACAATTACCAACAACCACATTTTATCAAATATTATCCAGATCTTCATTGAACATCCAAACAGTCTGGAAGAAGAAAATAGTAATTCCTTCTCTTGTGCACTGAACTGCCTGTGAGTTCAGGACAGGGTGGATCAGACTCGCGAAAGCTTATCTTTTCTTAAAAAAACAGAGAAAATATAATATCGGTTGTACCATGTACTGAAAGGAAATTAGGCCGGGTTTTCCGAGTAATTAAAATTTCACGATTTGACACTCTACCATTTGTGTTTCTTTTCTTCTGTGATACTGGGAGGAAGCTCCACTATTCTGAAATGCGATTCTCTTATGGCACAGTCAGAAATGCCAAACCAGAACTGAATTTTATGCATGAGACAAAAAGGTGTAAAGTTGGATGAACACAGCAAGTCAAGCAGCATCAGAGGAGCAGTAAAGCTGACGTTTCGGGTCTAGATCCTTCTTCAGAAAATCTCAAATTCTCCAGAATCGGCATTTCCTGCTATCTCTGAATTTTATGTATTCCTTTTCCTGTAAAGAATTGTCAAAAAAGACAAACGCTGCCATTTCTCAAAGTAGCCAATTGTCATTTCCTGCAGGGTAATGTTTCAGACAACTACGATGGCAGATGTAATCTAAAGGTATCTACATAAGGGAAAGTTTGATACTACAATGTGGAAAAATAACAGTGCCCGAGTGAATGAGGTATGGCAACATGTAATAAGGGTGGGCAGTCGGCAAGTATTGGAGTTTCTTTTTTCAGATAATAGTTTGTCAGCTGTGTAAGGTGGCAGATAGATAGATTTTTAGCTACTGGTTTTTAACGACTGTTTGTGGGAAGGATAAGTGGTGTGTTATCATAGGCTTATAGCACAGAAGTAAAAAGACTGCCAGGGTTCATGACGCTAGATGGATAGTTGATTGTATGCAAGCTAGGTGGTGCACTAGATTATTAGGGTGTCAACTTTGCAGGATGACAACTGAGATGGGTATAAAGTGCCATGGTAGGAGTATTACAGAGTGCAAAGGGAAAAAAGAAAAAAATCAGGTAAATGATTATCTCCTTGATGTATAGAGAGATGGACAGAAAGATATGTCAGGTAAAGTCATGTTGTTGTAGGCAGAGCCTGTTAGCTCCGTTATGGGCATAAGCTGAACTAGACATAGCTGGCAAAGTGAGATGTCCATCTTTTGTTAGGAGAGCTGCGTTTGTAAATAAGTTTCCACAGTGGTGGTCGGTAATTTGTTGTTAATCGTGTTCATTGGTCACAGTCTTTCGAATTGCTGTTGAGGTGTCTTGTCTGGCATTGGATGTGAGTTTTCTGATGTGTGGCCCAAAGTTGGCAGTAAAACGAGGTATTTTTGATTTCATGTGTCGTGCTTAGCAGTTGAAAATTGTTTATCAGGCGTGTTGGAATGGTCCAAATATGGCAATGCCATTTTAGATCTGAAGGAGTGTGGTTGAGTCTCTTGTTAGATAGCGGCAGAATGAATAGAAGAGAGAGTAGTCAATTATTCTAGGCTGCAGGTCATGATGGCTGTTTGATCAACTTCATTGTAATTTGGTCCCTGAAGAGTATTGGTTCACTGTCAAGGAATGTCAGAGTTATGAAGAACGTGAGTTCAGGATGTGTAATTTTCGTATGGTGCCCGGGGTTTGCTATTCAGGCTTTTTATTTAATTATCAAACTTTTCCTTGCTGAGCGTGCCTTTATTTGCTTTTATTTTCACCCTGCAAATTTTCCGCCCTTAAGGAAGACTTTCAAATGTTTTAAGCATCAAACAATTGCCAGGGAAATTGCGATGGAATTTAAAGAATGGGAATTTTGCTGAACTGTCATGTGCAAACCCCATCTAATTTGAAGTAACGGCTGTGTGGTCATTGGAAAACTCTGGGCATTATGTCCCACCTTATGAATCATGGAATCTTTTAATTTTACAGTCAAGAGAAATAATAATAGGATCATGCGATTTATAGCTCAGAAGGAGGCCATTCGACCCTTCATATCTGTGTTGTCTTGTAGAAGTATTATCCAGCTAGTCCCACTTTTCAGTCCTGCAGTCCAACGGGACTTTGATCAGATGTGCCAATAGATTGAGGAGTGACAGATGGAATTTAATTTAGACAAATGCGAGTTACTGCATTTTGGATAGGCAAATAGGGCAATATATATGCATTACATGATAAAGTCGTGGGGAGTGTTGCAGAACAAAGAAACCTTATAGTCCAGTTTAATAGTTCATTGGAAGTGGAGTCCCAGGTCGACAGAACAGTGAACAAGGCATTTGGTACGCTTGCCTTTATCGATCAGTGCACTGAGTATAGGAGTATGGAATTCATGTTGTGGCTGTACAGGACATTGGTTAGTTCACTTTTAGAAAGTAGCATTCAATTCTGATTTCCCTGATATACGAAGGATGCTGTGAAACTCGAAATGTTTCAGAAAATATTTACAAAGAAGTTGCCAGAGTTGAAGGGTTTGAGCAAGAGAAAGAGGCTGAACAGTCCGCGGTTGTTTTCCTCAGACGTTTGGAAGGCTGAAGGGTGACCTGATGGAGGATGAAAAAATCAGGTGAGGCATAGATAAGGTGAAAAGTCCAGGTCTTTTCCCCGGGTGGGGGAGTCCAAAACGAAAGGGTATAGGTGTAAGGTCAGAGAGGAAAGATTTAAAAGGCAACTTTGTCACGCAGAAGGTTATGCATTTATAGAAAGAGTTTGCAGAGAAAGTGGTGGCGGCTGGTAGAATTAAAAAATATAAAAGGAACCTGGATGTGTGTATGAATAGGAAGAATTTAAAGGAAGACGGACCAAATGCTGGCGAATGGGACTAGATTAATTTGGGATATCTGCTCAGTATGGACAAAGTAGACCAAAGGGCCTGTTTCCATGATGTACAGCTTCCTTGCATTATGACTATATCTCCCTACCCCTCGCCCATTCTCAGTTTTGCACATGTATCCAACTTTTTTTGAAAATTCCCGTGGTAACTTCCTCCACTACTCTAAAACTATTCAAATTCTGGTAACTCTCTGAGTAAAGAAGTTCCTCACATCTCACTCATAGCTCTCTTGCTGAAGTTTGTGAAACTGTCAATCCTAACTACTGCATATCACCTAACGGGAATCGAAGATACTTCTTGACTCTGTCAAAATTGTTCATCATGTTGAACACATCAATAAAGTTACCGCTTAAATTTTTCTTCCTCGCAGAGAATCTGCCTATTCTTTCTACTCTTTCTTTCGATCTAAAATCCATTATTGATGGTAGCATTCTAGTAAACTCGCTTAGATAGTTCTCCAAGTCTTTACACGTCCTGCCTTCAATAAAGTGCCCAGAACTGAACACATTACTCCAAATTTGCTCTGAACAATGATTTATAGAGTTGTAACATCATTTCCATGTTTTTGTACTCAATGCCTCACCAAAAGCACATGGATGTGAAAATCGTACAAACCCAATTAACATTGGATCAGCGCATAATTGCACAGACTACTCATCTGGATCATGTTGTTATTTTTAATCAAACTCAATTTTATCTCCCAGGGTCTTATTTTTGGGAACAAAACACACGTTCATCTTTTTTCTTGCAGCTCAGTTTTCCAAATTATTTTTGCTCAGCAAAAATTAAAAGCCCATCTGTGAACGAATTTCGTGAACTTACTTGTCAATCTCCTTGTCTTCTTTCAAGGCAGCATGAAAGTGAAATTCCTACTGACAGTTCAGATGGCGGAAGAAGAACAAAGCTCTGCTTCTTCCCTTGACAGCATGTACCACTGAGCCTTCGTTGACTTTATTTTGCCAACATTGTTGGCTACATCTTCACTGATATGTAATTATGCAATTTTCCATCCATCATGCATCTTTCTAAATTAATTGTCTTTTCATTCTTCTTCAAGCCTCATCAAATTAAACAATCCAATACCAAATGTGGCCTTGCTTCCCCAAAGGGCTACGCTGAGTAAAATAAGTCCATACTAAAGCATGTCTTCATCAGAAATACAACCAAAGGTCTCATATTATGGACCAAATTAGACGTCCTCAATATATTTCAAGAAGGCAGACGAGACCCTCACTATTTTTCTTATTTGGAAAGTCGAGGTGATGTGTGTGATCCAGATGAGATGCGAATGGTCAAACTGATAGGCGGCAAACAAAGCAAAATTTATTTAAACACAATAGTTAGAATACACACAAGGGAAAGAGCAATTTAGAATAGCTTAACGGTTGGAAAACTTAACCCAGTAGTAGATGCAGTAATTATCGGTTCCAATATAATAACATCCCATTAACCACACCCCATGGCAAAAAGATAAATTCAGAAACAGATTCTTACATGCAGATCCTAAAACCAGCAAGGAAACAGCAGCAAGAGAAATTCAGAGCAAATAATACCTAGAAATCATTCACTGAATTGCTACCACTTCTCAAATTACATACAGCTTCTGACCACTATAGCCAAAAAAAAAAAACTGGAAAGATTGGACTGTGAGAACTGTCCACTCCCTTGCCTTGTTACAACTGCTTTCGAAAATAAAACGTAAATGTCTCCCAAGTTATTCAATTAAACCATTTTCAGTAGCCAGTTCAACAGCTTATCTTTACAACATATCTTCCAAAAAGAGCAAAATAAATGTTTTAAAATGACAGCATCATCACACCTCGCTCATTAAAAAAAACTGTCACTCTAGAAAGATGGCTTCATGTTTAAAACCAATAGTCTTAATGCACTAGTACATTACAATACATATAGATTACATTGTCTGTAAGCATGAAAACATTCATAACTTCATTTTGTTTCAGCCCGTTTAGTCCTTCCACCTTTTACTCTCTCCTTCCAAGTTGCAACAATGTATGAATTCCGATCAACATGTACAATTGTCTCAGACACATTACTGGCAATATAAATGTCTAAAGATTGTAACGTTCACACTAAGCTGAAGGGTTCCTCCTCAACCACGGAATCCTTCTGTTAATAAGTATTCAATTTTCAGCAAAAATACCCGATAGGTCTTTTTATATTCTCGCCGTCTTCTTGTAAGCGTGCAACACCAATACCCCACCACTCACATCAATAGCCACCTTGAATGGTTTTGTGTATATTGGGTTTCAGTAACACTGGGGCAGTAGTTAACACAGCTTTCAGACTGTCAAATGCCTTCTGACAGTACACCGTAAACTGAAATTTCATGCAATTTATCAGTGAGTCACTTCATGAAACAATCACTCTGCTAAATTTGGTCCGATAAAACCTATGCAATCGGATGAAATAAAGTACTGCTGCCTTCGTCGATGGTACGTGAAATGCCCTGATAACCTTTGTTTTCACATTCTGTGGACCCATGATGTCCATGTCCGAGAACGTTTCCTGGGACTGTGACTTGGGCATTTGCAGATTTCCTCTTCGTCAGATTGATCACCATGCCTGCCTCCCGAATTTGCTCGAACAAACCAAAAAAATGTTGCAAGTTTTCCTTCCACGTGTGACAATAAACCACCAAATCTTCGCTGTCCAAAACAGAACTGATTATTTCAGAAATACCTTTATTGGTTAGACTTTGAAATGTGGCTGGCACATGTTTCATACCAGATGGCATAACTTTAAATTGGTATCATCCATTATTTGTCACGAAATACTAAATTGTCTTCACTCTTTCGGATAAAGGTATCTGACAGTACCCTGTGAGGAACTCCAACTTAGATATATAAGTTGCTGGTACTGTCTTCTCAATACAGTTTTCTGAACATGGAGTAGAATATGAATCCGGCATTGTAACTCTGTTGGATTTGCAACAGTCCACGCATAATCGTTGGGGATCTTTTGGATTTGGCACCAATACTGAAATCTAATGGATACAACTCACTTTGATTATGCTGATTTTAAACATGCATTTTTGAACCTGTGCCAACTTTAGAGGCTTAAATCTATTAGGACATTGGTTAATTGGAGCACCATTTGTTATATCTAAATGATGCTTCATTAGATGATTATTTCCCAGTTTAGTTCCCCAATGCCATATCAATAACTCTTTCAGGTCATTTCGATGTTCCTCTGGAAGATAACGCAATAATTTACCCGAAATCTTTGAGAAATGCCTCCATTCTCACCTTAATTTGACGAATGCCCAATTCAGTATGCTCCGAATTTGGTTCTTCACCCAGTGCTGTAACGAGATTCTTTCCTTCCCTATCAAACAATCCTTTGAGGACATTTACAGGGCAAACTCTCTGAGATTTTTTTCTATCTGGCGTTCTTATCAAATAATTGACTTCTCTCAGTCTTCTTTCAATTTGATAATACCCACTAAATTTTGCATTTTTTAGATTCACCTATCACTGGAAGTAACACTAACACTTTATCCCCATTAGCAAAATTGCGAATTTTTGATTTCATGTCCGCTTCCTGCATCATAATAGGCTCTACTACTTTTAAAATCTGTCCAGCTAACACACCCACACTATGAATCTTCCCCTGAAATTTGATCCGTAGTCCAAATACGTGGTTTTTGAACTCTGACTATCCAATTTCTCGTTAATTAATTTCAGTCGTCCTCTTACCATATCCCCATAAAACTAATTCAAATGGAATAAATTTGGTAGATTAATTTGGTGCATTTCTAATTGCTCGCAGCACAAACAGAATTCCTTTATCACAATCGTCTGGATAGTCCTGAATATGAGCCGTCAAAATCTTATTAAATGTTTGATGCCATCATTCTAACGCTTCTAGATTCCAGATAGCATGTAAAGGATTTGAATTGTTTTATACGTAAACATTGCAAAACGTTCCTGAATAATTACGATGGGCAGTCCGTATTTCGTGCAGCAAAAAAAAGACAAATTATCCTACAATTTTGCTACCTTTAATATTGAATAATGGGATGGCCTTTAAAAATATAGTGGATACATCCATTTTTATCAGTTAGTTCTGATTATCACTTATTGTTTTAAATATGTGCCTCTACCATCAATTAAGATCCGTGTAAAAGTTTTGTCAAATGTAGTAATGTGTACTTTTATCACTGCCTTAGTTTTCCAATTACCTGAAATGTATGCAATGTCTGGTGAAGTTCAATTACATCTTTATGCAGTCCAAACTGGTAAAAATGCTTGTGCATTTTGGCTTGAGTTTTTCATACTCCCAAATGACCACATATTTGTAATTCAAGTGCTGCCTGCAACACATCTTTTGTATAATCCATCCAAATATACTCCATTAACCTCCGTACATTGCTGATCTGTCTGAACAGGTGATGGTCTACACCTCCCATTTGCACGTTATTTTAAAGACAGTGTCGTTCTAGACTATATTCAGATTCTTCTTCTGCCTACACTTTTGGATATAATTGCTTCAGTCTTTCATCTTTCCGTTGTAACTCAGTTAATTTCTCTGAACGAAAAACATCTATTTTGTTCTCTATGTGTTCTTGATTTTTTCTTCTCAAATATTTGATCGTAAATGTTCTGTGATAATTCTGCGTCAACTTTCTTATCCGTATTCTTTCATTTCTCCTCCTGCTTCGACCTGTTGCTTTTTGCCTTTGTTATCACACAGTCAGAGGAAAAAAAATCCCTGGATATCCCTCCTGTGATCCCTCAGCTGTGTGGTTTTCCATTGGATATTCTATCCCAGTACGCAGCACTCCTTCCCGTGATCTACTTCTCGCATTACCAAAGAAAAATTATATTCTTAGAGCTAAGAGTTTCTCCAGTACTCCCATGACCATTTCTCCACTTTTCACCGAACAGTCCAAACTTACTTTCCATAATGGAGCAGTTATCGTCTCACCACGAATTCCATGTATTAAACCTTTTGCCAGCTATTGTTTTTCTGAATGACATATCTCCTTTTCTCTCAACATTAAAAGTTGATATGCCTGCTTTTCTCTAAAACATTGCATTTTTTTACACGCACCTTCTGTCATATGCGAGTAAATCTTGCCTTGGAATTAAATGTTTTAAGAAAATCTGACACTTGCTTCTCAAACAACCTCCGGGCAGGTTGTGCATTCTTTTGATGCTTTTTAGATTCCACTATGCTTTCTCTTACCACTTCCACTTAATTCACTGATTTATCCTGTATTCCTACAACTGTTTTCCCAGTGCATTGTCTCAACCATTAACACTGAGAGTTCCTATGACCTACTTTGTTGTAGAGGAAGCATCTGAGTTGTTTTACTTCTTTTTCTCCATAATGGGTTTTCGTATTCACCGTGTTGTAAGCTATCTGTGTTGCTATCGATGAGACCTACACTTCCCTTGTCATGTGAGGATTTCTCTTTTCCCCAATTTCTACCTCGCACAGAGTGAAACTGATGTGTGTTGTCAAACTTTGAGTCATGAACCAACTGGTGATCATCAGCCGTTTCAGCTGATAATCTTGCAGTTTTAACTCTCGGCTCTTCCACAGGAGATATCAATACATCTGGAGGGGAATTTTTGAACACTTCCAAAATAATCGTCTCCTTCAGGGCGGCATAGGTTTGATTTGTTTTCACTGTCCTTATTCAAGTATCAAAATTACCTTGTTTTATGGCACTAGCTCATATGCACTAACATGGCTTTCTTAACCTCTTCACACTCTCCATAAACCTTTCTGATACTGATATAAATTCCTCACTGGCTCCATCTACCAACTTTGTCTGGATCAACATAATCCAAGAAGTGCAGCACAAAAAGCTGAGGCAAAAGATGGAGATGCTTGGATTTACAGGCAAGATATTAGCACGGATAGATGATCAGTTAACTAAAAGAAAGCAAAGAGTGGGGATAAATTAGATAACAGGGGGTAGAGCTGGATGAACACAGTAGGCCAGGCAGCATCAGAGAAGCAGGAAAGATGACGTTTTGGGCCGGGACACTTCTTAAGAAAAAAAATCCAGCATCAGCAGTTCCTCATATCTCTCAGTGAGGATAAATTAGTGTGTTTTTTTTATTTTGGTTGGCGATCAGTGACTCGTGGTGGCCTCAGGGACCAGTGTTGAGATGCCACAATTGTTTCCAATTTGCATAGATGATTTGGAGAGGCAGAAAACGTGTGGTGTGTCAAAGGTTTCGGATGGCATTTAACAATGAGTGTTAGTGCAAAGTATGCAGGTGACTCCGAAAGTTTGAAAAGGGATATGGATCGTTTAAGTGAGTAGACAAAGTCTGGAACATGGAGTACAAAGTTGATAAATGTGAAGTCATTCATTTTGTTCGGAATACCAGTAAAAAAACGACCAGTACTTGAACGGTAAAAAGAAGACCAGCATGCTGCTGTGCAGAAGGATCTGTGTGTCCTTGTGCATGAATCAAAGAAGGTTAGTTTGAACATGAAAAAATAATTAAGAACGTAAATGTAATTGTGTCCTTTATTGTTAAAGGGATTGGTCTTGAAAACGTTACAGCTCTATTGGTTGTTGGTGAGGCCACACCTGGAATACTGTGTGCGTTTTTGTTCTCCTTAATTGAGCAAGGATGTCATGGAACTGGAATAGGTGCAGAGGAGCTCCACTTGATTGATTCCAGAGTTAAGAGGATTGCATTGGAGTGGGGTTTAAGTAGATTGGGATTATATTCATTGGAATTTAGAAGCACTAGGGATGGTCTGATAGAAACATGCTAAATTATGAGGGGAATATATATGATAGAAGCAGGGACAATGTTTCCACTGGCGGGTGAAAGTAGAGCAAGACGGCATAGCCTTAAAATTATGGGGATCAAATTTAGGACCGAATTGACGGGAACCTTCTTCACCCAAAGGATTGTGAATCTGTGGAATTCCCTACCCAGTGAAGTAGTTAAGTCGTCTTTGTTGAATGTATGTAAAGCTAATATTTATAATTTTCGAATAATAAAGGAGTTAAGTGTTATGGTGAGTGGGTGGGTAAGCGAAGCTCGGGCTACTAAAAGATCAGCGAGGATCTTACTGAATCGCGGAGAGGGCTTTAAAGGCTAGGTGGGATACTCCTTCTCCTGATTTTTATGTTCAGGCGCTCTTATGTATCCCACATGGTCAGTAGTTGCTTCATTTATTTAGCCACTTTTTCAAATGAAATGAAAAAAAAGACAGGCATCTGCATCCTTCTCTTCAAATTTACGCAATGATTGGACATAATTGAAAAGATTCCGCCGAGGCCTTTGGCTACAAGGGGTTTGCTCATTATAACTTTTATCCTCACTAAGGCTGCATTGTACTTTCATCTCTGCCCTTAGGACTTGACTTCCTAATTGTTAACTTACCAAGTTCATTTTTTCCTTTTTCCCTTTTTCTTCTGCTTTTCTTTGTAATTTCAACTGTTCCATTTCCTTTTCATGTTCAAACTGCTCGTTCTGCAATTCAGTTCTAGAGACATTTCTAAACATTCCGTTGGTATTTGCAGCAAATTTAAATGTCAAACTATTGCAGACACCACCTCCACATTTCTCCAAGAAAAGTCAACAAAACTCCAGCCTGTCTGGCAAATCCAAGAGCCTTGCCTTGCTCACGTTTTGTAAAGCTCCCGAAATCATTTCTTCAACCCCCAGAAAAAGTTTAGTGAATAGAAGAGCCAATCCTTCACAAGACATGCCCTGCTTAAACTAACCAAATTCAATACCAGAAACATTAGACACTAATACTGACCATTCGCTACGTGTGAGACCAACAATCCTAAACTAAAACTGAAATTATTGATTTCAAGCCGAAAAGAGCCCACAAGTTGTTATCGACCAAAGCAGGCTACCTTGAAATATTTTAATAAGCTAGTCTAGATGCTAGATTTTTTTCTTATTTAAAAGATAGATGTGAAGTGCATGTTCCAGGTGTTATGTTACTGTTAAAGCTCATGGACATTAAGTAAAGTAGAATTTATTTAAACACTATAGATAACACAGAAACAAGAGAAAGAGGAATTTAGAATAACACCACGACGAGAAACTTGAACGAATAATAGATGCAGTACCTATTACGAATTAACTATTCCATTATTGTAACTTCCCATTAACACATTCCTTGTGAAAATATGTTAAATCCGACACAAATTTTTACTTGCAGTTCTCCAATCCAGGAGGAAACAACATCAATAGAGATTTCAGTGAAAGTAGCAGATAAAACTAGAAAGCCTGCTCTGTGAGAACTGGCCCCTCCTTTTCTATTGTTGCAACTGTTTTAAAGAAAAAGAAAAGCTGAAGGCACCCTACGTTATGAACTTAAGGCGTTTCGACTAGCCATTTCTACACCTCTGCTTCTTCAAAAACGAGAAAATAATCTTTATAAAGTGACAGCATCGTTACACTCAAAAGTAATCGGGCTTGTATAGAATTCTGATGCAATAATAGGCGATTTATGAAATATTTAATGTCATGCCACCTTAATTGTAATATGCAGCACCTTGCGCCAAGTATGCTTTTACATTTGCAAAAGTTTACTTGGAAGTCAGAAAGTGGTGGTTAAAATTTCTGCTTCCGTTGTACAGTAGGATACATATCAGTTAACTAAATGAGACGCAAAATACCACTCTTAATGTCATTATGACACTCATACCTCTTTCTTTGTTACTGAGTTTTTTTTCTGTAATTAAATGCCAATAGATGTATGTTGTGAGTGATTAAGAAACACGATAGTTTAAACTTTTCGTTTCTAACAGCAATTAATTTATTTCTACTTAGAAATGCATACTTTCCTCCAATATTTATAAGAGGTGAACAGAAAGAAGTCATGGGGAAACAATGGCCTCGTGTTATTACCGTACGTTCTGTTGACCCAGATTCCAATCCCACCACGGAAAATGGTGAAAATTAATTTTAGTAAGTAATATATCTTGTCATACAAAAACCACTTATAATTATAAATCCATGTGGATTTCTAAGGTCCTTCAGGCAACGAATTCGGCCATCTTCACCTGGTCTGGCCAACATGTCATTGCAATTTGATTGGTTCCCAACTCCCCATGAACCAAGCCACTCAGTTGTGTAATCGAGTCTAGATTTTGAAGAAGGCAGCTCACTATCCATATGATCAAGGGGGACGAAGGTCAGGCAACACCATGCTGGCTGACCAGTGACATAATGTCTCATCAATGAATAGCGAAGAAAATCTGTGATATGTGATCTGTAAAGCACTCATCTTTTCTTACCTATAGATGTCTTTGGTTCCAAAATAATTTTATTTTGCTTCTGAGTATCTACTGAACTTATTTCACATGATAATACATCGCTGGGCAGAACTACCCACGATTAAAGGAGCCTCAGCAGTAATATCTGAAGTGTCATGAATGATTGGCAATAAATGGCACTCTTGCCAGTTATAGGTGTAAATGGGGAAAAAAAGGTAGATACACTGTGTTGCATGTTAATAATTAAGAACAATGTATAACACTTCCAAATAATTATACACATTTGACACGTACACTTTGACACAACATGATATTTGAGTTTTATTTGATTCTCCTCTTGTGATTCTTAAAGCAACACTTACACGATGCAATAAATTGGAACACTTCCCACTACTCATAACTCTGGCACAGAAATGAAAACACAGAAATTTGCTGGAAGAAGCCTCACCTGAACGATCTAAAGCAACCCTTAAAAACTCCAATTCTGTGATTAAAAAAAAAACACAAAGTAAGAATAAGCCGACCACATTCATGATTATTACCTATACCAAATAAGAATTACGAATTAGCAATTCGTGTATTAAAGTCTGAAATTTAAAATATTTAATTAGATGTTATTCACAGTTTTCAGGTCATTCAGAAGGCAAGATTATTTACGTGGAATATTCACTAAACTAAGTAGTCCAGGCAAAAGACTGGAGACATGGGTTCAGGATGCATTTGGTTAAATTGGAATGAAAGCTGTTGTTGAAAATTTGTCCAAGTAATCATCACCACAAAACAATATTTGACTGTTGTAAAGAACATTCCAATGTACTTTTGAAAAGGAATATGAATTCCTTCCCCTTGTTGCCTAACTACCTTTGAATAAAACCCCACAGGAGCAGTTCAATTCTTCATGTGATTTGAAATGGTTGAATACACCAACCAATGTAAAGGGTGTCAGTGAAGATCAACAAAGCTTATTCTTTCTAGCGATGTTCAGGTCCCAGTAACAAATTAAAATACAATTGATAATCACTCACGGTTCGCATGCCTACAGCTGAGTTATGTGGTCTCTGGGTTTGAGTCTCACCTGGTGTGATGGTGTTTAATTGTAACTCTGAATAGACTGTTCGTGAAAACGTCAGCTTTTTTTTAAATTTTAGCACGATTCCAAAGTTACGTATTGAGATGATACAGTAGCCATAGATGCTATGAGAGAAACTTTAAAAAAATGTTCCTTATCCCGGAGGTATCCACTCTGGCGAAGAGAAATTGTGTTGAAAATTTGTGGTAAAAAAAAAAAAAAACACGTCTGGCACAGGTTTGAAGACGAGACTGCGTTGTGGATCTTATTTAAAAACAAGGATCTTATTTAAAAACAAGTATTCCAAACAGCCGTATATACTTGTCGTTGGTGAGAATAACCCTTTGTCAATTCTCAAATTGTTGTTATGCCATTTAATGATTGAACCATATTTACTCAGCAATAGCGGATATTTAACGAGCAGCCAGAAAGCTAAAATATGTGGATGTAAATTAACAAACTGAACAGGTCATCTGAGGGTTCACTTGACGTTAATTTAACAATCAATCATTCATGCCAATGTATGTTTGTTCAAGTTAATACTTCCCACGGTTTACTTCATTTACTCGATTGGCTTTGCATGTACTTCACGATATACAGCCACTTTTAAGCCCTGTTGACGCAATGAATCACACCCCACCACTTACATCTCCCCCAAAAAAAGACATCAACAGCCAAATAAAGCGCAGGTCTATTGGTTGGTTCTTTCAATTGAGTTTGGAATTTCAAAATTGATTCGCTGTTTATGGATAAAGGAATCGTGTTCACACTTAATATTTGGCGGAAGACATTTTTGAAATTAACTCAACGAATTGACGTCTTAAGAAATAACTTTGAATCATCGTTCTCTCAGAAGTTTGTCAAAATTCATTGACAATAAATAATGTTCAGAAATTATTGTGAATTGAAAGGGAAAGAAAGTGCCAATTTAAGAAGAATTAAACAGCTATTGAAAATCCAGTTGAAAAATATTTTGCATAAACCGCTGACAATATTATTCAAGTATATAAGTTATCCTCTTTAGAAGTTTCAAAACTTATTCGGTAGATTTAAAGAGAGTTTTTCTTTAGTTGACGCTTACATTTTTGCAAACATGTCAGATATATTCATAAATATGTGTTAATTGATCAAACTTATTTTACATCTTAAAATATATTTAACCACTTTAACATTTTCTATTCATACTGACATTGAGTAAATTTGGATTCGTCACTTGGTCTTATTTATCCTCATTAAAGTAACTACCCCAGTCCAACAGCAGCGCCTTATATCATATTCAGACTTTGACATAACGCTGAAAGAAGACATGCCCACAACTGCCCGCCGTTTTCTCCTATGACAATCAAAAGTGCTTTGTCCCAAATAGGAAGATGTTTAGGGTGATTTTTTAAACAAGGAAATGTCATGACAGGCATCCTCATAGGTAAATTGACGAATCGAATTGATGTTGGAAACAAAGAAATCGCCTTTGTGCAATTCAGCTCATTTTATAACTGTTTGCGACAGTTCATGGAGAAACTGTTAAAACGGACTGTCTTTCCCCTTACTTATTGTTACGTTGTATCTTCTTTGAGGTAAAATTTGTAACATTTCTATCTCACTGTTTGACAGCATAGACGTGGTATCTCTTTCTTATAATTTGCAGTTCCTCATGCTATCAATGTGTGTGGCAGCGCAACCTGCTAAAGAGGCAATTGAGCTTCAATACGATGAACAAGAGCAGAAGATCAGTTTTACTGTGCTCACCTTTATCAATTTGACTGTGGTCTCTATCTGCGAGGATAAATGTGCAATGTGAATTTAAATTTGCCCAAAATCTTCGCAGCATATATTACACTGATGATCAACTGCTGGATATCTGCGGAAGTATATGATAATGACCTTGTTAGAGTTGGTCAATAATCATACAGGAACCATAAACTGGTTTTAATTTGTACCAATTACAGAAGCTAAGATCAAAATTCATTAAATAGTGCCATGTTTTCATTCACGCATATTCTGACGTGCCTCTTGCTAACAGCAGTAAATTTCCATGTTGAAAAGTTCTTAAGAGTTGTTTGTTCAGAGTCAGTGGTGTAGTGATAATGATAAGTAATTCATAAACAAAGGTACTATTCTTGGAAAATGGGTCCAGAGCCTATCGGAGATCTTAAATAATCTGGAATTAAAACATATCTTATTTCAACAGTCAGGAAACTGTTGTTGATAATTCTACCATTTTTTAAAGTCTCAGCAACATTTTCAGCGAAGAAAATATGGCATTCTTAGTCAGGACTACCGAGACTTCGAAACATAGAATTCAGTTTGTTTTTTGAGGATTTCCTGAAAATGTCTGGCTGCTATTCAATTGCACAATAGCATTCAGAAATGGCCACAAAATGATGGCCAGCAAGCAGCGCCCACATCATATAAGTAATTAAAAGAAAAAGTCATGAGCAGCTTGACATGCAGTAACTGTAGAACTTGGGTCAATATCGACAATATCTACAGGAATTTTTTGCACTGTGTGGCTGGGTCACGAATGTTCAGCTAAACATACAATGAACAGTGAGAAACAACCTTATCTTTAAGATAGAGTTTTTAACGTCAAATAGCTGTGCAAAGGCGGGCATCCTGTTAGCACGTCACCCTTTATTTATATGTGCAATATACACTGCCTGTGTCCAGTTAGATAACAGTCAAAGCGAGGGGAAGGGTAGAGATCAAATCAAAATAGAACTGGAGGAGGAATCCCTGTTTATATTTTGTCAGACAGTCCTTAGCCCAGGTTAACAACCCTTTTCAATTAATTCGTAGTCAATTAGGTCCACCTGGTTTCAATCACGATATCCTTCCTAATCTAAGTCCGGGGATGTAGGTCCTGTTGTTCTCTTCTAATTTCTTCTAGATGTTTTCACCCCACGTCTAATTCCTCTGACTCCGATGCTGACACGGGAGGCGTGTACTGGCCCATAGCCTATCAGTTGCATAAGTAGCATCTCAGGAGAATTTCCTCCTCCTCTTCCAGTGGTATTGAGATTGTAACTATCTTGGATTCTGAGGTTTCCCTGACAATAGATGGTGTGGTAGATCCTTTGGTTTCTGACAGGCATTTTGGCTGTTTCAAGGTGTCTGGCATATTTTGCTTCTACACCAATGGCAAGGTAGCAGCTTTCCGGTGATAAAACTGTTTATTCAGGACTATCTTACCAACTCAAACTTTGTAAGTCATAAAGGAGTGACTTTGCATTAATATCGACTTGTACCCATGCATCACCATTCCAAATCTTCTACTACCAAGCATCGTCTCCTGAAGTAAATTGTCTCTCTCGCTGACAAGGGTATCTGGCCATAATCAGCGTTCCTGCTGACGTTTCACTCTCCCCATTAGGTGTTGAAATATTGCGTTTAACCTGGTACAGAATCTTCTCCCCGTTAGTCATTGTGCTGAATTTATCTCAGTTGTTGCATGAGGGATCGTCCTATAATCGAAAAGAATCAGGGCAAATTGATATCAAGTGACTCTGTAGACTGCTTCTATAAGCATGCCTTCAATGTTTGGACTGGTCTTTCATCCATACCGTTTGTAATTGGATGGTATGGAGCTGTACTCAATTTTCAAAAGCCATTCGACTTTTGGAAATACTCAAATTCCCTGCTGGTAAATGACGTCCCGTTGCCAGTTTTCAATACGTCTCAGAATCCCTGTTTCGGAAATGATTCTCACAGCTTCTCATTCATCATCCCCGAGTTTTCCGCATGAAATTTATGAAAGTCCAACTATTTTGAGTGGGCGTTGACAATGATCAGGAACATTCAGCACATGAAACAATTGGCACAATCGACATGCAATCAAGCCCAAAGTTTATGGACCATTCCTACGAATGTGGGGACGCTGCTGGTGGCAATCTTTGTCATTTTGGAACTCTGAGCACTGACCCACCAATGCAGCTATTTGGCGTCTAACTCCAGCCGCTAGACAAAGCTTTTTACTAGAATTCTTTGTATTGTCGATGTATGGGTTACCCTGATGTATGTCGTTGACCTTTACTTAGGACAATACCCTTGCTCCACATAATAATATGTTGCCTCCTATGGTGACCTGGGCTCGCGAAGTCCAGAAATGTTTTAATCTTAGGTGTGATCGTCCTTCTGTTACAACGATTACAATCAACTGTTTTAGTTTTGCTACGACAAGATCTTTTTGTGTCTATGGTTGGATATTGTCAGCAGTCACTGGAAGAGCGCCGAGGACGTTTAAAACCAGAGCGGACTGTTCCACAGGAGGCACCATCAGTGGAGCAGCTGTCAGTGGAAGGTGGATCAAGGTATCTGCATTAGTTGCATGGCTACCTGGGCAACGTCTAGCCTGTCCGTGCTTAGAATAATGGCCCACTACTGAATTCTACCAGAAGCTACGGGTGGCACCGGCTTATCCACCTCAGTAGTCCTAGCAACGGTTTGCGATCTGTTACTATGAAAAGATTCTTTCTGGAAAGGTACTGGTGGAACTTACTTATACTAAAGATGACCACGAAAGCTTCCTTCTCTATCTGGGCATATCTGCTTTCAGAAGCAGCCAAATTCCAGAAAGCATACGTCATTGGGCATTCCTCTCCACTGGGACACCGCTGAGCTAATACTAACCCGATACCATGCGGGGATGCATCGCATGTCAGCACTGGCTCTCACTTTGGATCGTCGTGGGCCAATAACATGGATGAAGATTATAGTTTGTTTTTACTTCCCTAAAGGCTACTTTGTGGCTATGCAAGCCATTCCAAGGGCGACCATTTTTGAATAGTAGGTGTCAGGGTGACAAGAAGGAAGCCGAGTTACGGACGAATTTTACATTATATTTTACTAACCCAAGGGAAGACCTATACTCCAGTACAAATGGCAGAACCAGGAATCCTTTGATCGCCCTCACCTTATCTCCCAAAAGAGTGTAACCTGGTTCAGTCGACTTGAGGCGCCTGGAAAATACATTTTGGTTTCCTTTCGAAGGCGTACAACCACCTGGATGAAATGGTTAAGCACTATGTTCCAAACCTCCAAGTGCTCTGTACTCGTCTTCCTGGTTACTAACACACCATGCAGATGAATGTCAACTTGGGGTCGCCCTTGTAAAATATTCTTCACAGTTCCCTGGAAAAGGGTTCAGGCTGATGATACCTCAAATGGCAGTCTTATATGTTTGTTTAAACCTTAATGTGTGCTAATTTTGGTGGTTATCTTGGTCTCTTCATCCAGTAGGTGTGGCTCAACTCAGGTTCATAATGGACAGTCAGCGCGGCAACTTCGCACTCAAGCTCTATATGCGAGTAACTAGGTATCTATTCAGCTGACAGAAGTGGCTTACCGTTTATTTAAAATCCCTAAAAACGTGGACTGAGACATTAGGCTTCACAGTCAGTACAGGCAGTACTCTCCATTCCGTAAACTGCACTGGTTTGATGATTCCTTCACTGTCCCATGGACTGATTTCTGCCTCCAAATAAATGGCCATGGCCAAGGCTTCTACTTTCGCAAAAGTTCTTTCAGACCAACATTTCAAGTGGCTTTTGTTCCGTTGATAGTCCCAAGCCATTTTTGAAAATCTCCTTGGCGTTTCACTGGGACTTCATTGAGGGAGCCCTTTTCTAATTGAAAAATGTTGAGGCAGTCTAGCCGAATCTTTCTCAAACAATTCCTCCCCAAAAGACTTGGACCTGAGCCTTTTTGTAGCATCAGTGGCAATTGCATCAACTGCTTTATATAGAAAACTTGAAGTAAAGTCGCACCTTTAATTTACAACTGTTCCCCAGTGTATGTTCACAGTCGGGCTGAGGTCTTGTGCAAATACAAGAGTTGGACAACCAAGCAGATCTCGTTAAAGACATATTCTGTAACCACAGATATAGCTGTGCCCGTATCGACCTTCATGGAAACTGTGTGAACATATAACTAAATATTAATGTTAGTTGGTGCAAATGTGGACATCCCTGAGCAATGTCATTGTTCCAAAACACAGGTAGAGGGACTTTCCAGGATATGCACTCCCCTGTGTACTGTCTGACGAGTTCTCTTTATCAAGTTAGGCCTGTAGGAATCCTTTTCTTTCTCGAATCCGCAGACCAACAACAACTACATAGTCCAAAAGGCCCAGATCCTGAAAAAAACCTTTTAGCCGGTGAAAACGTCTCAGTTTTGCTGTAGTTATCTGCTGTGGAATGGCCTAGAGTCCCTCCTGTTCAGGATATGCCATGCGTGAGTCTCTGCGTATGTTCACACTCAAGTAATGTTCACCAAGTTTAGTCAGGATGGGATGCCACTAGTTCACATGCTTCGCTTGCTGCACATTCTCAAGACAAAACCAGTTGTACTCTCTGTTTGTAGTCCATTTGGAATTCAGCTAATAGCCACCCTGTGTGATTGCATCGTTAATCCTACATACCAGATGGCGTCTCAGCATCTTAGTGAAGATTAATGGAAAATCACATGCTTCAGCCAGTTGTCTTAATCTCGTCAGAAATCTTGATGCAGAATCTAACAACCAAGTAAAGCCGATCAGTGACTCAGAATTGGAGGAATGCTGTGTGGATAATATTCCTCAACCAAATCTGTCAACTCTTGGAAAGACTTAGTGTCTTTTGTCCAGTGCTTCAGGTCCGCATGAAGTCAGAAGGTTGCTGATTGGTTTTCAACTGTCCCAATGTCATTTGCAAGGCAAAATTGCTTAATTTCCATATATTGGGTTGTGTCTTATACAGCACGTTAGACCATGTCAAACTTCTCAAATAAAGGCAGGATGCCACAAATACCTGCCCCAACTCGACGATTACTGTTGTGAGTAAATGTTCTTCAATAACTTACTGTTTTTGTCCATCACCACTGAAAGAACTGTACAAAGGTATTCCATCAACAAGTCACCCTGTATTTACTTGTGCACTGTATCCTGGCTGTGGCCAGCCAGGTTGAAATCAGTCCACTCAACTGAGCAGACTGTGAAGCGGTGTTTATGCTAATCAGTCAGGGGTTCCCAATTGGCCCAGGTTAACAACTCGAATCGAGGACCTCGTAGTCAAAGACGTCTACCTGTCTTCAGTCACCAGAGAACGTTTTGAAGGATTGCTACAACCTGGAGGTAATGCGTGCCAACTACAAAATAACTAATATATGGAATTTTTCACTCCAACAGACATTGACAACTTTGAGGTTTCGATGTGATTAATGAATTTCCTAAAAATTATGTCGACTATCCTCTTTTCCATTATTCTGTTTCGTTTCTCACGTGAAATATTGACATAAATTGACAGCTATTTTTAGATTTTTTTTAAACAGCTGGTAGGTTAACTCACCATTCACTCAATCACATGACATAGGTTGGGAATAAAATTTATTATTTTAAGAATTGAAAGCAATGTGTATTGTTGGCAAGGTCAGAAATTACGCTGATCCCAAGTTTTCCAGACAGTCGTTCAGAGTCATTTACATTTATATGCATCATATGCAGTCCAGATCAGATAAGCTAAGGAGTTTCCTTGCCTAAAGAGGACATTAGTGCTCCAGAAGGAGTTTTTCCTTTTTCCTGGAATATGGTTACAGTCACCAATATACACTAATTTCCATACGTTTTATTGATTTCAAATTCCATCCTCTGCCGTGGTGGGTTTCGAACCCAGGTAGCCAGAAGATTACCATGGACCCTTGATTAACACTTCAGCAGCAATGCTACGAGGTCTTAATCTCCCCTATATGCTCAAAGTATAAAGAACGTCAATACCCCAAAGAAATATGATTCCAAGGCTCTGAAAGGAAGTATTTTGTTTGTAGAATCTTGAAACATGACATTGTACACAAAGGTTATTTTGGAGTGAGAAGAGTTTAGTGAGGTGCTGTGAGGTGCAACATTATTAGATTATTATAAGCCATATAATTTGTCATTGATTGTTGTACTAGCCAAATTTCATAATTTGAAAAACAAATGCATACAAACGTCAGTCAAAGAGTGTCCACAGCACTTTTCATAAATCACGGATTTGACCACGTAAGGGAAAAGCCATTACAAATTTCCAGCATTTGAGCAAGCACACGGAATTGTACAAAAAAAAAGCTCCTCTCCATTGCAACTTTTCACTCTCTGTCTTATTGGCCAAAGTGTTAATTGTCATTTATTTTATTCTGCTTCCCATGCTCCAGATAGAAACGGGAAGTAGGGAATTTAATGCATTCCTCATAACAACTTTGTATTCAGTCGTTTGGTGATTTGAAAACAAAAGCCAGGGCTGAGAAATAGACTTATGTCCTCCTTATCTAGTTGAAAGAGGAGTGGGCTATGTTAAAGGGGCAAGCAATGATTTTTCCTCTGTTTTGAAGGAAAATTTTAATCGGTAATACTGAGGATTGTGTGAATGATCCAGCTTTGTGGATACAAAGCAGAATTCAGTCACATCATTTATGTAAAGACTGATAGCTGAGTGGAAGACAAGAGTAATTGTTTGTATTGACATATATGAAACAGAGTATGAATTAGGGCGTTTCTCTGACCTATTTGTTAGCGTCACGCACAAGTTGATCAACATTGTTCAATTACAATTTACAATTGTAATACAGTTTACAATTTACGTGTTGATGTTGAAGGTCTACAATGCTATTTGAAAAGTTAATGCGGAACTACGTATAAATCGAATCCTGTCGAAAATAACGAATTTGAGATTCCTTTTTGTTTGTTTTCTTTTTTTTTTACCTGGATCTTTTTCAGTTGAATCGAGTTCTGTTGGTGAAAATGCATTCGAGATGTTTCTTTTTTGGAATATTCAAAAGCGAGCAGAAGAAATCATCTAAATACAAGTTGGAATCAATAGGAACTTACTGTTCACAATTCCATGCCTGAACTAAACTGAAACTCCATCCAGGAAACTTTAATTCACTTAAAGATATAAGACATACTTCCAGAATGTGTTGAATGGAGCGTAGTGACAGACAAGGAGCATTTGCAACGATTTTGCAACCCTTTTCTCCGGGTTGTCTATTGACTGCAATCCGACCAAGCATTGTGCAAAGTCATTCTCAGTTTGACTCAATTGGTGATACTACAGTCCTTTTTATTTATTTCGTTCAATTGCTTGTGGATTCATAGCGATGATGTACTAGGAACATGGGATTTTTTTTCCTCCCCCAATAAAACGCAAAGATACTCTATAATTCAGATAGCTTCACGTTTTGGTACAATTAATGCTTTTCAAGCGCATATCACGAAGATTGCTGATCATGTGATCTAGAGGGGACTGAATAGTTGTGTTATCTTACTTAACTGAAACATAATGTTGTGGAGGGAGAAAAGGACTGTATAGTCTCCAGCTTTACGTGATATCGCTGTGTTACAAGAGTTCTAAGCGGCCTACACAGTTATTCATGTCAGTCTTTCACTACTCACTGCATTTAAACTGAAGGTCTTCCAACTCTGAATAATAGAAATAACAATAAAACTTGTTGAATCATGCGATTATTTGATGTGATAAGCACAGCAATTGACGTACCTGACTTTTTTTTTGTCACTAGACAAGACAAGATGCAAAGAAGAAGTACCCCGTTTCTTTTTTGTTGTTGCTTCACGTTGGGGGTGGGTAAAATTTGGGTATGAAATAACTTACCCTGTAAATTTTTATGAAGTTCTGGCACGGACTACATTAAGGTACAAAGTCTCACTTCACTTACTGACAATAATAATTATCGATCATTTTCATTTATTCGAATCAAGAACATAGGTTAAAAGAAAACTGTATAACGATGTTCAGATGCCGTTGCAAGGAGGCAGTTTTTGTTAAAATGCAATATTACTGAAACTGTGGTGGCACTGAAGTGTTTTCTGGAAATTGAACACGAGGATGCTCCGTACCAAAGCAGTGTTTTTGGATCTGCATGTAACCATAAGAGTTCTATGATTCTGATTCTATGGCGAGGGGTATTATTCGATTGAACTACGGTCATGTATTTCATACGAGGGTGGAGAGACTCAATGCCTTCAGGAAGAGTTAGTTACTTATGATTCCAAACCCTAGTTGCTTTGATTTGACATCCGTGCTGTGAAAACCCGTTCTAGGCCCATGCTGTCCTCGTTGGCCTTGAAATATCTCGGTAATATTTGGAATTCATCATCTGAGCTTTTTAAAGCACATGGCGAATTTGACAGACAGTAGCGTTATAGTGTTATAGCTAACCTATTATCCTAGAGACACAGATGACATTTTAGTTAACTGAGTTCAAATCTTGCCATGATAAACGATGAAATTTCAATTTGTTAAAAACAAAATCCTGACATTGACCGTGTAGCTGTGACCCTGAAACAGTCAGGGGAATTTGGGATGGGCTGTCGGTGAGAAACAGACTCGTTCACTACAGCCCTTGCGGGACGGAAAATAAGATCCTTATCTAGCCTGGTGTTCATATAGAATGTGTGATTTCCAAGTGTCAGTTTATAGTGAAATCAAAAGTCAAAGAAAAGCCACTGTGATTTGCAGTTGGAAAGCAGTTCGGTTGTGTGTAGGGGAACTTCCAGGTATTGAAAATAAAGAGAAGACCTTGGAGCACATTCGTAGTATTCTTGTGCTTGGGCCAGAAGGCCCGGATTCCAGGCCGTAATGCTAAACAGTCATAGAGTCCTACAGCGTGGAGACAGGCCATTTGGAATAAACTGGTCTATGCAGACCAAAATGTCCATCCACGCTCACCCCATTTCTCTTCACTTGCTCGACATTTTTCTAAACTTTTCCTATCTATGTTCATTTTGTAATTTACCCACTTCAACCACTTCCACAACCAGCTCCTTCCATATGCATGCATTGGTCTGTGAACGACAAAAAAGTTGCCCCTCAAGTACCCATACAATATTTCCCCTCTTAAAGTAAACATCTCCCCCTAGTCCCTGACTGTCCAACCTTGGGGGAAAAATGACTGAATAGATTCACCCTATCTATAACTCTCATGTTTTAATACACTTCCAGAAGATCTCCCCAACCACCCCAGTCTCCTATGTTACAAAAATAGCGTCCTAGCCCTTTCAACCTTTCCCTATAACGCCCATCACTTAATCCACTGCCCATACTTTGCAAAATCAGGCCACAACGCTCTGTTCGAACTTAAAGCTTAAAAGCAGAGTTTGAAACAAGAGAATCCTCAACGAAAAAATGTACAGTGCTGATCCGAGACAGTGAAAGACTGTATCCATGGACTTGACCATATTCAAATGTGCAGCAAGAAACCGAGTTGAGTACTCCACGAATGCTATGGACTTCATTAGTAAATGTGTAGAGGACCGTTTTCCCAAAGAAGTCATTTCGAGTGTTTCCCAAGTGTAAACCTTGGATAAACAGGGAAGTCCACTCCCTAATGAAGACCAGGCATATAGAATTAATTTCGAGTGACCCGGGCTAATATAGAAAACCCAGATATTCCCTTTGAAAATCCATCAGGGAGGCCAACAGGCAGTGCCGGACAAAGTTAAAGGCCCTGACCTACTTACCTGACTGCCACCTTCTTTGGCAAGTTCTAACCGACATTACAGGATACAAAATGTATCAATGCAAAAGAGCAGACAATGACATATCCCTCCCTGATATGCTCAATTCTTTCTAAGATCGGTTTGAGTAGAATACCACCGGCGTAATTTCACCTGCTCTGAAAGCCCCAGGCACATCTTTTCCCTCTGCCACTGCTTCAGAAGTCAGATGAGTATTCCTGAGAATAAGCTCAAGGAGAGCATCGGACCCAGGAGATATGCCCGGTCGAGAATTCAGGTTCTGTGTGGACCCACTGACACAGGTATTCAGCAAAGTCTTCAAACGGTCTCTTTTACGGGGCCAAGGCCTTTCCTGTTTCAAGGAGACCACTACAATCCGAAGACCCAAGAAAACGCACACAGCCTAAATGACTGCCGCTCAATATCTCTGACTTCAACAATCATTCCAGAGGCTGTTCATGGCTCGCATCAACTCCAGTCTAGCCTGTGTAGATTCCCTACAGTTGGTCTACCAACATAAAAGGTTCACACAGGATGCCACATCGCCAGTCCTGCACTCATCCCTGGAACATGTAGACAATGAAGACTCTTGCATCTGCTTTTTGATCATTCACTACACCAATATTCTTCCAGACTGATCTTAAAAATCCGTGACCTTGGTCTCAGCTCTGCCCTCTGCAGTTAGATCCTCAACTCTCTGACCTGTAAGATGCAATCAGTTAGGATAGGTAACTGCACCTGCTCCAACTTAACACTCAATACTGGAAGCTCCCAAGGAATTATTTTGTACACCTGCGACTCTGTTGCTAAATTCTGAATAAATGCCATCTACAAGTTTGGTGATGACACCATCATACGGAGACGGATATATAACAATGACAAGACTAAATACAGAAGTGAGACAGAGGGCTTGGTGACGTGGTGCAATGAAAACAATTCATCTCTGCACATCGGCAAATCCAAGGAATTCATCATTGACTTACAAAAAATAAGAGGAGAACATGTCACGATAAACTCTATTTCCTCCTCTTGCTATTCATTTCGGAGCTCCCTTTCCCCTCCTGCATTTTTGTAAAGGACTGACCTTCATTCCTCCCCGCCCACGCATCAATGAATTCCACTCACACTTGGCCGTCGAACAGTTTTTCTGCCTCCTGCGCTTTAGAGTCTATTTCTTTCACCATGAATCTAACCCATCCTCTACAGAGCCCTTCTCCGAACTCCAACACAGCTCACCCTCCTGCACACCGCCCCAAGGCCTCCCAACCTTCCTCAAACTCTTCAGCTCCAAATGCTGTCACAACGTCGATCATCTCAACCTCTCCATCCCTTTCACTCTGTCCAACCTCTCCCCTACAGAACGTGATGCCCTCTACTCCCTTCCATCCAAGCCTAAACTTACTGTCAAACCCTTGGACAAGGGAGGCGCATTCAACTTCTCATTCAACTCCTATCACTTCCTTCTTACGAAGGAGGCGGTAATGGGAAACCGAATGGGCCCAAGCTATGACCGCGGCTTCGTAGGACGCGTGAAACAGTCTCCCTCCCGCAGCTACACTGGCATTATCATCAGCTTTTCCTACATTACATCGATGACTGTATCAGCGCAGGCTCGTGCTCCCATGAGCAGCTTGAACATCTCTTTAACTTCAAAAACATCTTTCACCCCAAACTCAAGCTCGCTGGACCATCTCTGATAGGCCTCTCTCCTTCCTGGACCTCTGTGTCTACATTTCTAGTGACTGCTTTGAAGCCACCTATCTAAAGCCCACCGACTCCCACAGCTACCTCGACTTACACCTCTTCTCACCCACCTTCCTGCAATAATGCAATCCCCTACTCCCAATTCCTCCACCTCCGGCGCATCTGCTCCCAAGATGGTGCGTTCCACTCCTGAACATCCGAGATGTCCTTTAATTTCAAGGACTGCAACTACCGACCTTTGGTGGTCGAAAATGCTCTTGGCCAGATCTCTTGCGTTTCCTGCACCTCTGCTCTCACATCCGTTTTTGGCAACAAAAACAAAGACAGAATACCCCTTGTCCTCACGTATCACCCCACTAACCTCCGTATTCAACAAATCATTCTCAACCACTTCGGCCACCTGCATTCCAACCTCATAAACAAAGATATACTCCCCTCTCCACCGCTACCTGCCTTCCGGATGGCCCGTTCCCTCCATGACTGCCTCGTCCGCTCCACATTCCCCACCAATTCAACCACCCCCGGCACCTGTCCCTGAAACCTTATGACGATAAGGAACCTGCCCCTCCACCCCCTCCCTCACGTCCACCGAAGGCACCAACCAAATCTTTTATGTCAGACAGAGGCTCACCTGTAAATCAATCAATGTGGCCTACTTCATCTGCTGCTCCAAATGTGGCCTCTTCTACATCGATGAGACAAAGATGGCTTTTTAGAGTACCTGCGCTCTGTTTGCCTCAAGCAACAACACCTTCCAGTCGTGAATCATTTCAACTCCCCATCCCACTTCATCCTGGGCCTCCTCTAGAGTCACAATGATGGTACAAAGAAACTGGATGAGCAGCACCTCATATTTCACCTTGGGAGCCTATGGGCTCTATGTTCTCAATGTGGACTTTACCAGAATCTTAATCTCCCCACCCCCAGCCTCGTCCCATGACCAGTCCTCACTCTCAGCCCCGCCTCCTTTACCTGACACACGCTGTCCATTTTTTCTCCCAACTATCAGCTCCCCCCACCTCACTGACCAATCCCCACCACTGTCTACCTGTACTCACCTTTTACCATGCCACCTACGTTACCCAGCCCCACCCCTCCTCTCTCTATTTATTTTGGAGCTTCCTTCCCCCTCGCCCATTTCTGAAGAAGGGTCCCGACATGAAACATAAACTTTCATGCTCCTCTGATGCTTCCTGGCCTGCTGTGCTCCTCGAGCTCCACACTGTATCTCTCACTCCAACATCAGCATTTATTACTATCTCTGAGTAGAACATGCCCCTGTCTACATTAATGAAATTGAGGTTGAGACAATGAAGATTATCAAGTTCCTACGAATAAGGATAACCGGCGACCTGTCCTGGAATTCCTACGTAAATGCAACTGTCAGCAGGCACAACAACACCTCTTCTTCCTCAGGCAGCTCAGAAAATTTGGAATGTCCTTAAGTTCCCTCCCCAAATTCTACAGATGCACAATTGAAAGTATGTTGTTCGAGTGCATAACAGCCACATATTTCACCTGCTGAATTCAGGGCTATAAGAAACTACAGAAGATGGTGTGGACAGTCCATACCATCACGGAAGACAACCGTTCATCCATGGACTGTATTTCCACAGTTTGATACCACGGAAAGACGTCCAACGTCATCAATGACCCACTTAACCCTGGCAATGACATCCTACAATCTTTTCCATCAGGCAGAAGATACAGAAGCCTGAACACACACAGTTGCAGGTTCAGAAACAGCTTTTTTCCGGCCATTATCAGACTGTTGATTAGACCCTGGTATCATTGAATGTAACCTTGCAGTTTAACTTGTCTGCCTCTAAGTCATTTTTGATCGATACATCCTTGCTTGCTGTGATCTGCCTGTACCGATTGTCTACAAGGCTTTTCACTGTATTTCATTACACGTGACAATAATATAATCAATTCTGTCCCTCCAGTTCTGGCAATATCCTTGTAAAATTATTTTTGACACTTCGCATTTTAGTAACACACTTCCTATAGCAAGATGACCAATACTGATCACAATGCTCCAAGTGCGGCCTCACCAAAGTCCTATACCACTGTAACATAACTTGCCAAATTCTACGCTGAATGTCCTGACTGATGAAGGCCAGTGTACCAAAACCCTTCTTCCCACCCTGTCTATCTGTGATTCCACTCTCAGAGAACCATGGACTTGAAATCCAAGGTCTGTCTAGACCGAAGAAGGGTCTAGGCCCGAAACGTCAGCCTTCCTGCTCCTCTGATGCTGCTTGGCCTGCTGTGTTCATCCAGCTAAACACCTTGTTATCTCAGATTCTCTAGCATCTGTAGTTCCTACTATCTCTGAAGCAATGGGGCCAGCACAGGTGCCTGAGGCACACCATTAGTCACAGGCGTCCAGCCTGACAAACATCCTTCCACTATTACCGTCTGCTTCCTACCATCAAGTCAATTGTATATCCAATTTGCCAGCTGTCCCTAAATTCCATTTGATCCAACCTTCCTGAGCAGTCTACCATGTGCAACCATATCAAAGGCCTTCTGAAATCCACATAGACTACATCTACCACCCTGTTCTCATCAACCTTCCTGGTCACTTCATCAATGAAGTCTAACAAATCTGTGATGCATGACCTCCCACGCCCGAAGTCATGCTGAAAAATCCTAATCAAACGCTGTTTTTACATATACCTGTCTAGCTAATCCCTCAAAATCTTCTCAGTTGGCTTGCCTACCATAGGCTTTAGACTGACTGGTCTATTATTCCCAGTCTATTTTTTTTTAACTTTGGGGCTTTTCTATTATAAGGTCGCAACATTCACTACCGGCCAACCTTTCGGAACGTCATCAGTGGCTACGAATGATAACAATATATCAGCCATGGCGCCCGAAATTTCATCTGTAGCCTCTTCCAGGGTTCTTAAATGTATCTTGTCAAGACCAAGATATTTATGCATCTTCATACATTCTAATACTTCCAACAACTCCTCTACTGTGATATGGACTATCCCCAAGATAGTCTTGATTTCTGAAAGATCCCAAATCTTCATGCCTTTCTCTATTGTAAACACAAAGGATAAGTATTCACTGAGGACCTTACCATTCTCTTGTATTTCCATATATGGTGTGGTGTGATAGAGGTCTACTGCCATTTCTAACATTTGTGTCATAATTTCTCTGAACAAAGTGGATTAACAGAGAGCACAAAGAAGATCAATATGTCGATTTTCATTAATCTCTGTCCTCTCGTAAGACTAGCCTAGGTACATCATGGATAATGGCTCTATTTTGGTTTTCAAGCAAAACCGATGCCCCTTTCCAATCAGATTCCTAAGTTATTACATTAATGATGAGCATCACGAAACGATTCTGACAACGTTGCACTTAAATGAACCAGGTCAGCCCATGGCCATGAAATTATTTTTTTGAGGTAAATCAAAAAGAAGGTCTTAGCCGTCAAAAATATAATTCTCCTGACTGCTTGTGTGATTTTCTACCTCATAAAGAGTTAAAATTCCAGACAGACCAAAAATCAAAATCCTTTGAAGAACTGATAGACATGGCTTTGGACCAGTACCACGTCACACCATCTGTTATATTGTAAATTTGCAGGTTTAACATGGCAAATGTACTTCCAGAAGCAGCAGTTCCTGAATGTGTCACAAGACTGCAGAAATTCCTGGGGTGTTGTGAGTACGGTCAGCATTTTTGGAAATGTTAAAGAATTGCTTAATTTGTGGGATTAAGAATATTTTGATTCCAAAGGAAACAACAGACTGAGCCATGTCAGGACTCAAGAAAGCTATGGAAGGATCGTCTTTAATTTTCAGAACAAAAGGGGCTCGGGAGATTAAGGGTCCATCGAGACTACAGTTGTCAATCTTTGTCGACACTCAGACTGAGCAGCCACGTCCCCAGTAGAAAATACATGCAGTTCCCATTGTTGTCAAAAAAGCTTGATTGGTGACTGAGATTGAAATGTTCCTGAAATAGATCAGAATTTTATTTGCAACATTGTCAGGAAGGACGTGCATGTTGAACTTCTGGTGAAAGAGTTCACTCCAAACAAAGCAACTAAAATAAGCAAAATGTAAATCACCCACATCAAAGAGGAATTCCACCTCAAGACGGGACTTTGCGAATAAATCACCTGGAGGACGAGGAATTTAAATGTTTGTCAAAGGTCTGTGGCTCGGGTTGTGGGTGAGTTTGTTGACTTGCTTGCCGAGCTAGTTTGTTTTTTTTTTCAGACATTTCGTCACGATGCTAGATGACATCATCTGAGGAGCCTTGGATGGAGCGATGTTGTTAAATTTCGCTAGGAATTTGTACTATCTGGTCCGTTATGGTGAGTGCTGTCAATTCCGTTTTTGATCTGTATGTGTTTATATATAGGGTCCAATTCTATACACTTGCTGAGTCAAGTATGGATGGACAACCATGTCTCTAGGAATTCCAGTATGTGTCAATGTTTGGCTTGGGCTACTATGCTTCATTGTCCGAATGTACAGATATTAAGGGGAGTTCATTGTGCCATTAAGCTGCTCGCTGATGAACTCTCCTTAATATCTGTACATTCAAACAATGAACGCTATCAGTTTAACTGGAACAAAGTAACAATCGTAGCCCAAGCCAAACATAGGCAGTCTCGTGAATTCCTGGTGGCAGGGTTCCCCCCAGATACTTCAATCAATAAATATATAGAACATATATAATCTCATAAAGATCAAAAAATGGAAATGAAAGTATTTATCATGACGGAGCGGACAGCATAAATTCCAAGCAGTGTAGAATAACATTGCTTCTTTGGAGGCTCCACTGATGACGTCTGAAGAAAAACAAGTCAGCTTGGTGAGCAAGTCAACAACCTCAGGACGAGAGATAAAATGTACTGCAGATGCTGGAGTATCCGAGATAACAAGCATGGGGCTGGATGAACACAGCAGGTCAAGCAGCATCATAGGAGCAGGAAAACTTGACGTTTCGGGCCTAAACCCTTCATCAGAAATGGGGGAGGGGAAGAGGGTTCTGAAATAAATAGGGAGAGAGGGGGAGGCGGATAGAAGATGGATAGAGGAGAGGATAGGTGGAGAGGAGGCAGACAAGTCGAAGAGGTGGGGATGGAGCCAGTAAAGGTGAGTGTAGGTAGGGGGGTAGGGAGGAGATAGGTCAGTCCAGGGAGGACGGACAGGTCA